>JASDDO010000001.1:56746364-56835032 GCA_030015575.1 Agapanthus africanus
AATCAGGTTAGGTGTCTTCTTTTGAGGAGTCCGTAGGAATAGTTCGGGTAGATTCTAGGGAGCACCCTGTAGATTCTTCCTTTTCTTTCTTCTGCTTCTTCTCCTTCTTTGTCAATCCCGCCTCTCACTTTGGCAGGACAAATGGATCGATTCAGGACTCTTGGTGCCCTCGGTGCTCTGTCCCGGAGGGGGGCCGGCAGTGCGGTCGTGTCTCCGGCTGACCCGAGCCCCACACCAAATGCGCGGGCGGCGGTGGGGCCATCTGCCTCGTCACGAACCCCTGATGATTGCCCCGGCGGCGACCAAAGGCGTCCACGGGTTCCCGAGCCCCGGACGAGGGATGCAGGAAAGGATGAAGACGGGGTTCCTCTTAAGAGGAAGAGGACGGTCTCTCGCACGCCACCGATGGAGATTCCTGAGGGGATTCCTGTGCAGGAGGGGGACGTCTGTTTTGTAGTCCCGTCTGGGCTTTCCGTTGCTGCCAGCCTACTTGCTGGTATGGAAGAGTCGGCCGGGGGCAAGATTCCGCGGGGGACCCTGAAGGTCCAAATGGCGGCTATAGCTCAGGAGGCGGTGCAGGTATGTACTCCCTCATGTATTATTTCGAGCGCCCTTTCTTTAGTTCGAGTGTCTCTAAGTCTCTTTGCTGTTTTTCGTCAGGTCCTTAAGCATTGTGCCCTCATTACTCGCATGGAGGCCAAGGGGGCTATCCATGCTACGAGGCCGGCGGGAGAGTCTTCTTCAAAGGTGTCACGCCCCGCTTCCTAGAGTACGCTAAAATGGGCACGTGACATAGACAACCATGCTACCTGTGGATAGGAAAAATCCCTCCACAGTCACATTACGGCTGTAGAGATATCAAGAACAGGAAAGTAAACTAAACTATCTAGTACATGTCCATGAGCCAGAATAAAAGAGTCAAGAAATAACAATATGCGGAAGCCAAAAGATATAATAAATGAAACACCTGGAAGTGAACCTACATACCGACAGGAACTTCACCGCTCGGTCTAACAGCGGCAATACTCCTGAACAGTCTGCAACAGGGGTAGAAGGATCTGGGCCATGCAAAAGCCAGACGTCAGTGCGTCATAACATCAAGCAATAAAATATAAACAGGGTAACAGGCAATGTAAATATAATCATGAATGAAAAGCAGGTGTAACAGTAATATAAATCAGGACAGTGAAGGGTATTGTGCAGTGAGCAAACTAAACTATTCTATTGGGTTTTCTACTCTCAAGTCTTTGAAATCAATTTGATGAATCATCGATGTAACTCAATAGTATCCCGTGCATGCCCGGGACCATGGTCTACAGACTCTCGGGCTGAAACCGAGACGTGCCGCTAGGTACTAACAGGAAAAGAGTACAGACCAACGATGTCAGCAGCATCGTCACGAGGCGGGCCTAGCCTCTAAAACTGATCAGTAAAAGCGAGCAACTGTCGAGTTACAAGTCAGGATTTCATCATTGATTTCCCTATGCCCCCAAGTTATGTATGTCAAGTCAGGTATTCAGTAATTAAGAACTAATGCCAACACAGGATCGGGTAAGAGCAGGTTTGTCTGGATAGACAGCAGGAACGGTCCGTGAGGACTACATGTCAGGTTTGTTGGTATTAGACACAAGATCAGGTAGCAGGTCAAGCCATGGTACATCAGGTCAAGTCAAGTAGTATACGGTACCATGTCGGGTCAAGTAATAAGTGTGGCAAGTCACGTCAGGGTGTATAAGATAACATATGGATACTTAATATCGACTAGCATAATCATGGTTATGAAATAACAAGCATGATAATGTCAGAACAATAAACAGGTATAGTAACAAGATAGCAACAGGTGCAGATTAAACTACTTAGTTGTACGGTCATCAGTTTGGTTTAAGTAATAGTTTTAACATTTTCAGGAATGCAGTGTTACCCAGGTGGATGATAAAATGTCACGCCCCGCTTCCCAGAGTACGCAAGATTGGGCACGTGACATAGCCAACCATGCTACCTGTGGGTAGGAAATATCCATCCACAGTCACATTACGGTTGTAGAGATATCAAGAAGAAAATAATAAACTAATCTAATACATGTCCAAATCCATAATGACAAGAATCAATAAACAATAAGTGCGGAAGCAAATGATCCAATACAATAAATAAACAGTACGTCCCATAATGCGGGCTCACATCTGGAAATGAAATGAAATAAATAAACTAAACGCTAAGGAACTCACAGTTCAGCCTGCTGGCTGAAGTACTCCTGCTCGGTCGTCGATAGTGGTAAGGAATCTGGGCCATGCAAAACCCAGACGTCAGCGCGTCATGTCAACCAAATAATATAATATAAACATGGTAATAAGCAATGCAGGTATGAACATGAATAAAGCAGTACTAAGAAATAACAGAGCAGGGTAATGTGCAATGGTGACTAAACTGTCCTGTCAGGTTTCTACTCTATAGTCTTTAAAATCAATTGATGAATCGTCGATGTAACTCAATAGTATCCCGTGCGTGCCCGGGACCACGGTCAAGGTTCTCGGGGCTGAATCCGAGACGTGCCGCTAAGCAGTAATAGGTAGTAGGATGGATGAGTGATGTCAGCATCATCACTCCGGGGCAGGCCAAGCCCGTAAGACTGATCAGAACAAGTATCGAACTGTTGAGTTACAAGTCGGTTTCACCTTTGATTTCCCCATACCCCCAAGTTATGTATGTCAGGTCAGGTATTCAGTAGTCCAGGATTAATGTCAACCCAGAATCAGGTAAAAACAGGTATGTCTGGATAGACAGCAGGAATGGTCCATGAGGACCCCAAGTCAGGTTTATTTGCATTAGGCATGAGATCATGTAATAAGTCAGGTTGTAGTCCAATAGGTTGAGTCAGTATGTATAGGGTGTCATGTCCGGTGTATCAGTACATGTGTCAGGTGTATCAAGATCGGTCAATATGTAATGCAATCAAATGTATGCTGATAACAGGTATAGTAACGAATAAGGAACAACAGCAGGAACAGCAAATAACAATATTATTCCATGTAAACACAGTGATGCTTTGTATTCTCTTATTAACAGGTTCAAGCACCCTTGGGGTGCAATAATCACAGTGTAGCGCAATATTAATAACAGCAGGCAATAAAGATATAAGTGTGCGACTATTATCCTCTAAATAGTAAAATGATTAGCAGGTAGTTGTTATTAAGGTTACAGTGGCAAAATACGATTTAGGTGGCAGTATTATAATGTACATCATATTTCGTCCAATGAGACAAGTAGCAATACTTAGTTAATATAGCAAGTTTGTGAGTCAAACATTTAATTAGTTTAACGTAGCATGTAGCAAGAAATCTTGCCTCGACGGTTTCGCAAACCGGAAAGCACGGATGCAGTGTCGGCGGAAAACACGAGACGGGTGCACGGGCCACGGATCGAGTCCCAACAGCGAACAGCGGGACCACACGGACCAGGGTATTTCGCTGGAGCGTCGGGTCCAAACGACGGCACGGCCGGATTCCGGCAAAAGTCATCGGCAACGAAGTTAGCAACATGATATACGTAACAAAGATCAGCGGGGGGGGATCTAGCACAAAAGGAAAGATAAGGGATGCTTACATGGAAGAACCAGGGCAACCACGACGGGCTCGACGGCGATGGGGCGCCGGCGAGGCAGCGACGGCGAGCAGCGACGGCTGGAATTTCTAGGCTCGCTGGAAAGAGGGTGGTGCGGTGAGTGAAGGGGTGCTGGCCCGCTCTGGTGATCAAGGGGAGAAGGAGGTGGTCGGAGGTGGCTCTGGTAAGGACGGCGATGATCGACGGCAAGCTTCCCGGCGAACTAGGGTTAGGTGATGGGGGCTCGGGTGCAGTGCAACGCAGGCGAGGGAAAGGAGGAAGAAGGTCGGGGCGGATGCGCAGGTGATGAGGAGGACGAACGGAGGCCGACGAGGAAGTGGGGTCACCGGCGGTGGTCTGTGCAAGTGACGGTGGCGTCGGGGGGTTGGGTTGCAGGCTCGGGAAGAAGGGAGGAGGCTGCGGTCGAAGCTGCGGGGGTGAGGACGGCGACGGCGAGGTCGCGGGGAGGTCGGCGGCGCAAGCACGAGGAGGCTAGGGTTAGGGCTCGGAGGTTCTCGCGGTGGGTTTCTCTCGTGATGGGGATGAGGAATATAAAAGAGAGAGAGAGATTGAGAAGATTATAGAGAGAGACAGAGAGAGATCTTTAGGAGATAGAGAGAGAGTGAGATTAGATAGAGAGAGAGAGACGGAGAGGGGGAGAGAGAGAGAGAGAGAGAAAGGGGGGCCCACGAGGGTAAAGCCCCTCGTGATGATTGGCTGGGAATTTAACAGAAGAAATTTTAAGAGATTTAGGAATATACGTTAACAGTAACAGTATATGAAATTTTATAAGGTTTGAATATTTTATTAATTTTGGGATTTTGGCGCTAAAATGAAACATTTCCAAATCGCGCCCGGGTTGCGCCCAAAAATTTGAAATTTAAATAATAGGATTTTAAGCGGGTTCCAAATTTTGAAAAGAGGTGTTTTGTGATTAAAATGCATGCCCCCAAGTCGGACACTTGTACGCGCGCGTAGCCGTCCAAACTTGCCCGTTTAGCCGAACGGGAAGAAATCTCGACACGCGGACGCTACCACGCGACTAGTGGCGACGAGTAGGCCAACATGGATATTTTTAATTTCATTTTAGGTGTTAAAATTTGTTATGTGCCAAAATGACTTAACCGGTTAAAATTTTGCAAAAAGCACCAAACAATCAGGATAATCGAAATGAGCAATGTATAACACTCAACTAGTACCAGAAATAGTATTATGGGCTCGGGTGTTACATTATACCCAACTACAAAAAGAATTTCGTCCTCGAAATTCCAAGAATACAAAATAGCTAACTATGGGAATAGGTGAGGAAATTTCTGCCGGATCTCGTCTTCTCGCTCCCAAGTGGATTCTCCATGCGATCGATTACCCCAAGAAACTAGCACAAGGGGGATAACCTTGTTCTTAAGAACCTTTTCTCTTCGATCCTTGATTTCAACTGGTCGCTCCTCAAAAGTTAGGTCCTCCTGTACAGTCAACTCCGAAAGATCCAGGGCGTGAGTCTCATCTCGGACATACCTCCGTAGTTGAGATACATGAAACACATCGTGCACTCCTGCCAAGGACTGTGGTAACGCCAAACGGTACGCTACCTCTCCAACACGCTCCAATATCTCGAAGGGTCTAACGAATCGAGGACTAAGCTTTCCCCGACTCCCAAAGCGAATCACCCCTCTAGTCGGTGATATCTTCAGGAATACCAAATCACCCACGGCGAACTCTAAAGATCTTCTTGACGTGTCAGCCCAACTTTTCTGTCTGTCTTGAGCTGCCTTCACATGCTTCCTGATTGTATTCACCTTCTCGACTGTCTGTACCATCAAATCTGGTCCTAGTAACCTCCGTTCACCAACATCATCCTAACAAACCGGTGAACGGCACTTACGACCATACAACGCTTCAAACGGAGCCATCTGAATAGTCGCTTGGAAGCTATTGTTGTACGAAAACTCCACCAGGTGTAGATGATCCTCCCAAGAACCTTTGAAGTCTAACATGCAAGCCCTCAACATATCTTCAAGGGTCTGGATCGTTCTCTCCAATTGTCCATCAGTCTGAGGATGATAAGCTGTGCTAAACTTCAATCGAGTCCCCAAACTTTCTTGTAAACTCCTCCAAAAGTGCGACAAGAACCGAGTGTCCCGATCGGACACGATGCTTACCGGTACTCCATGCAATCTTACAATCTCCTGCATGTACCGCTCTGCCAAAGTCTCTATCGATTGACCAACCCGAAGAGGAATAAAGTGAGCCGCCTTGGTCAACCGATCGACAATCACCCATACTGCATTGTTGCCCTTTGGACTCCGCGGTAAAGCCGTCACGAAATCCATGGTTATATGTTCCCACTTCCACTGAGGAATCGGAAGTGGTTGCAACAAACCAGCAACCCTTTGGTGTTCAGCCTTGACTTGCTGACACACCAAGCACTTAGCCACGAAGCGATCAATCTCTCGTTTCATACCTTCCCACCAGAAGTGCTGTCGAATATCTCGGTACATCTTTGTCCCTCCTGGATGTACAGAGTAAGCTGAACTGTGTGCCTCCTTCATGAGCTCTTCACGCACATCCCCTTTTGGCGCACACACACGGCTACCATACCTCAACGAACCATCTTCATGGATCAGTAAATCGGTTCGCAGTCCAACTTCAACCTGCTCTCGAAACTTTTGCAGTCTAGGATCCTGCGATTGTGCCACTTTAATCTTCTCAACTAAGGACGACTGTACTTGCAACTGCATCAACTGTTCCGTAGCATGTGGTAGCACAACCTCCAAATCAAATCTCCGAAAATCCATAATGATCTCCCTTTGTGCGGTCAATACCTGAATTGCTGGTAACCGACTAAGCGCATCCGGCACGACGTTGACTTTTCCCGGATGGTACTTAAGATCAAGGTCGTAGTCGGCCATCAGCTCCAACCATCTGCGTTGCCTCATGTTCAACTCCTTCTGAGTGAATACATACTTCAAACTCTTGTGATCAGTAAAGACTTCGACTCTCTCGTCCAAAAGGTAGTGTCTCCAAATTTTCAAGGCGAAGATCACGGCCGCAAGCTCCAAGTCATGAGTCGGATAATTCTTCTCATGAGTCTTCAGTTGTCTCGATGAGTAAGCGACGACTTTCCCATTCTGCATCAAAACACATCCCAATCCTTTTCCAGATGCGTCGCTGTGAATCACCAGTCCTCCGGAATTATCTGGTACGGTCAGGATCGGGGCGGTTATCAACTTCTGCTTCAACGTCTCGAAAGCCAATGCACATCTATCCGTCCAAACAAACGGTACTTCCTTACGCGTAAGCTTGGTTAACGACTCTGCTAAACGAGCGAAGTTCTCCACAAATCTTCCGTAGTATCCGGCGAGTCCAAGGAAACTTCTTATCTCCGCAACATTCTTTGGAGCTGGCCAATCTCGAACTGCTGCAATCTTCTCGGGATCAACGGCGATTCCATCGCCCGACACAACATGCCCCAGAAACTTCACTTCTTCTAGCCAGAATTCGCACTTACTCATCTTCGCGAATAATTTCTCCTGTCTCAGCGTCTGCAGTGCGATCCTTAAATGCTCAGCATACTCCTCCGGACTCTTCGAGTATACCAGAATATCGTCAATGAAAACCACAATAAACTGGTCCAGGTATGGTGAAAAGACCCTGTTCATCAAATCCATGAATACTGCCGGCGCATTCGTTACTCCGAAGGGCATCACTAGATACTCGAAATGTCCATATCGAGTTCGAAACGCCGTCTTGCAAATGTCTTCTGCTTTCACTCGGACCTGATGATATCCTGATCACAAATCCAGTTTCGAGAATACCCTCGCGCCACTAAACTGCTCAAAAAGTTCTCCAATGCGAGGGATCGAGTACTTGTTTTAATAGTCACCCGGTTCAATTCTCGATAATCCATGCACATCCTTCTCGTGCCATCCTTCTTCTTTACTAAAAGAACTGGAGCTCCCCAAGGTGAGTTGCTGCTTCGAATCCATCCCTTCTCGAGTAATTCACCAACTTGTTTCTTAACTTCTTCCAATTCCACCGGTGCCATCGGATAATAAGATTTTGATACTGGCGCTGCACCAGGAATAAGTCAATCGCAAACTCTACTTCTCGCTTCGGCGGTAAGCCTGATATATCTTCAAACACATCCATAAAGTCGCGAACAACTGCCGGCTCTTCCTTACTATCAACTTCCATAGTCGCAAGAACACTGTTTGTCGGCCTAGCCCTAAACTCGACTGGCCCGACAGAGCTGCTTCCTCCAGTGAAAGTAAACTCAGGGTGTCCGGGAGTCTGGAAAATTACTTTCCTTGCCCTACAATCAATGTGTGCGTGGAAAGTGCCAAAAATCCATTCCCAAGACTACTTCATAACTGCCCGTATCTATCACCAAGAAATCTGCAAAGAGCTCCCGTCCGCAAACAACAACTGTACAATCTTTACATTCCTTACTAGCTATGATTTTCCCATTCCCAGTGTGTATGTCCCAGAAACTAGACAGGGTCGTGCAGGTAATCGAGTGTGTAGTTATAAATTTGGATGACATAAAACAGTGGGATGCTCCGGAATCAAATAATGCCAATGCGGAAAAACCATGAACGAGTAAATTACCTGAAACCCCTTCTCTTGATGCCTTAGCTTCTTCAACTGTCAACGTGAAAGCTCGAGCCTGAATAGATCCTTGAGTCAACCGTCTCTGCCCTTGGAACGGTCTCTGCGGAGGCTTCTGAATATCATCCCTTGTACGAAGCTTCGACGGACAAGCACTAACGGCGTGATCTGCCGCTCCACATCTAAAACAGAGTCCCAGCCTCTTACGACACTCCTTTCGCACATGTCCGGGTACATGGCAGTAGTTACAAATCACGCTCCCTTTCCGATCACCCACACTTGTTTTCTTCATTGGTGCTACGCTGCGCCTGTTCACCGGAATACTTCTACGTACAGACGTTTGTTTCAGTGCAGATGCTGGTTCCAGCTCGGTCTGTTCCTTTAGATTCTCCAGCAATCCCCTTATCACTCTACGCCTGGCGGCTATGACCGCACGTCTTTGGTCCATCTTCAAATTCGTACCGGCCATATTCCTGGAAATCAAAGTACCCAACATTAGCATGATGATAGATTCTGGGTATAGATCAAGGCTAGAACTCCAAGATACTTAAATAGAGTACTGCATTGTAGCTATGCCGCGGTATCATAGCCCCAATTACTTAACTCCACCCAAGTCGCCTAAGTCCTAGAGATAACAAGAAGTTAGGTTTTCGAGTTGACAATGCAAAGTAAGTTCGCATGTCGACATGATCCGGAAGAATGATTCAAGGACGGTAAAACGGTCAAGGTGGCAGGACATGTTTCCTAAACACGGGTATTCTGATTCGTGTATTGGGTACAATACCCAACTACAAAAGAATCAACCCGACTATCCTATGGCTCTGATACCAAAAGAACCATGTCACGCCCCGCTTCCCAGAGTACGCAAGATTGGGCACGTGACATAGCCAACCATGCTACCTGTGGGTAGGAAATATCCATCCACAGTCACATTACGGTTGTAGAGATATCAAGAAGAAAATAATAAACTAATCTAATACATGTCCAAATCCATAATGACAAGAATCAATAAACAATAAGTGCGGAAGCAATTGATCCAATACAATAAATAAACAGTACGTCCCATAATGCGGGTTCACATCTGGAAATGAAATGAAATAAATAAACTAAACCCTAAGGAACTCACAGTTCAGCCTGCTGGCTGAAGTACTCCTGCTCGGTCGTCGATAGTGGTAAGGAATCTGGGCCATGCAAAACCCAGACGTCAGCGCGTCATGTCAACCAAATAATATAATATAAACATGGTAATAAGCAATGCAGGTATGAACATGAATAAAGCAGTACTAAGAACTAACAGAGCAGGGTAATGTGCAATGGTGACTAAACTGTCCTGTCAGGTTTCTACTCTATAGTCTTTGAAATCAATTGATGAATCGTCGATGTAACTCAATAGTATCCCGTGCGTGCCCGGGACCACGGTCAAGGTTCTCGGGGCTGAATCCAAGACGTGCCGCTAAGCAGTAATAGGTAGTAGGATGGATGAGTGATGTCAGCATCATCACTCCGGGGCAGGCCAAGCCCGTAAGACTGATCAGAACAAGTATCGAACTGTTGAGTTACAAGTCGGTTTCACCTTTGATTTCCCCATACCCCCAAGTTATGTATGTCAGGTCAGGTATTCAGTAGTCCAGGATTAATGTCAACCCAGAATCAGGTAAAAACAGGTATGTCTGGATAGACAGCAGGAATGGTCCATGAGGACCCCAAGTCAGGTTTATTGGCATTAGGCATGAGATCATGTAATAAGTCAGGTTGTAGTCCAATAGGTTGAGTCAGTATGTATAGGGTGTCATGTCCGGTGTATCAGTACATGTGTCAGGTGTATCAAGATCGGTCAATATGTAATGCAATCAAATGTATGCTGATAACAGGTATAGTAACGAATAAGGAACAACAGCAGGAACAGCAAATAACAATATTATTCCATGTAAACACAGTGATGCTTTGTATTCTCTTATTAACAGGTTAAAGCACCCTTGGGGTGCAATAATCACAGTGTAGCGCAATATTAATAACAGCAGGCAATAAAGATATAAGTGTGCGACTATTATCCTCTAAATAGTAAAATGATTAGCAGGTAGTTGTTATTAAGGTTACAGTGGCAAAATACGATTTAGGTGGAAGTATTATAATGTACATCATATTTCGTCCAATGAGACAAGTAGCAATACTTAGTTAATATAGCAAGTTTGTGAGTCAAACATTTAATTAGTTTAACGTAGCATGTAGCAAGAAATCTTGCCTCGACGGTTTCGCAAACCGGAAAGCACGGATGCAGTGTCGGCGGAAAACACGAGACGGGTGCACGGGCCACGGATCGAGTCCCAACAGCGAACAGCGGGACCACACGGACCAGGGTACTTCGCTGGAGCGTCGGGTCCAAACGACGGCACGGCCGGATTCCGGCAAAAGTCATCGGCAACGAAGTTAGCAACATGATATACGTAACAAAGATCAGCGGGGGGGGATCTAGCACAAAAGGAAAGATAAGGGATGCTTACATGGAAGAACCAGGGCAACCACGACGGGCTCGACGGCGATGGGGCGCCGGCGAGGCAGCGACGGCGAGCAGCGACGGCTGGAATTTCTGGGCTCGCTGGAAAGAGGGTGGTGCGGTGAGTGAAGGGGTGCTGGCCCGCTCTGGTGATCAAGGGGAGAAGGAGGTGGTCGGAGGTGGCTCTGGCAAGGGCGGCGATGATCGACGGCAAGCTTCCCGGCGAACTAGGGTTAGGTGATGGGGGCTCGGGTGCAGTGCAACGCAGACGAGGGAAAGGAGGAAGAAGGTCGGGGCGGATGCGCAGGTGATGAGGAGGACGAACGGAGGCCGACGAGGAAGTGGGGTCGCCGGCGGTGGTCTGTGCAAGTGACGGTGGCGTCGGGGGGTTGGGTTGCAGGCTCGGGAAGAAGGGAGGAGGCTGCGGTCGAAGCTGCGGGGGTGAGGACGGCGACGGCGAGGTCGCGGGGAGGTCGGCGGCGCAAGCACGAGGAGGCTAGGGTTAGGGCTCGGAGGTTCTCGCGGTGGGTTTCTCTCGTGATGGGGATGAGGAATATAAAAGAGAGAGAGAGATTGAGAAGATTATAGAGAGAGACAGAGAGAGATCTTTAGGAGATAGAGAGAGAGTGAGATTAGAGAGAGAGAGAGAGACGGAGAGGGGGAGAGAGAGAGAGAGAGAGAGAGAGAAAGGGGGGCCCACGAGGGTAAAGCCCCTCGTGATGATTGGCTGGGAATTTAACAGAAGAAATTTTAAGAGATTTAGGAATATACGTTAACAGTAAAAGTATATGAAATTTTATAAGGTTTGAATATTTTATTAATTTTGGGATTTTAGCGCTAAAATGAAACATTTCCAAATCGCGCCCGGGTTGCGCCCAAAAATTTGAAATTTAAATAATAGGATTTTAAGCGGGTTCCAAATTTTGAAAAGAGGTGTTTTGTGATTAAAATGCATGCCCCCAAGTCGGACACTTGTACGCGCGCGTAGCCGTCCAAACTTGCCCGTTTAGCCGAACGGGAAGAAATCTCGACACGCGGACGCTACCACGCGACTAGTGGCGACGAGTAGGCCAACATGGATATTTTTAATTTCATTTTAGGTGTTAAAATTTGTTATGTGCCAAAATGACTTAACCGGTTAAAATTTTGCAAAAAGCACCAAACAATCAGGATAATCGAAATGAGCAATGTATAACACTCAACTAGTACCAGAAATAGTATTATGGGCTCGGGTGTTACATAAAATCATATAAATATGTATTAAAACAATCTATAGGTGCAACTGAATGTGAACAAGGCTAAATGTATGCAATCGGTCGTCCGATAGGGTAAAACTACAAAAGGGTAATGTGCCTATAAACAATTGTAATTATGAGTTCTAACATATAAATGTGATTACGTAGGTTCAGCAAACTAAATGCAATAGTTAGGTTTCAAATTCTAAATCTGAAATAATGTGAACAGATGCAAACGGACCGTCGAATGTTATAAAATGATGCATGGGAGTGACATACTTAAACTACAGGTATGAAATATATTAGGATAGGTACATAATGATTTAAATAGCATGTAGCAAGATTAACTTGCCTCGGGAACGATGGATACGCGAACGGAACGACAACGGAGCACGATGCAATACAAGATCTCAACGTCGGATAAACATCGCAAAACCACACGCGCGCACAGGACGGGTCTAGGAAGGGCAAAGCACGACCACGCTGGTTGGGGTGGTTCAGTGGGCCGTCGGAAACGGCACGGCTCTGGCAGGTGGTCGGAAAACGGAAACAAGAAATAGAAAGCGAAAGAGAAAGAAGGAAGAAGGGAGAGATGATGGTTGCCCTGGGTTGGTAAGACTCAGGACAGGGACAGAGGAGGCGAGGGCGTGATGGAGTGTTGACGAGTCGCGGGTCACCGGCGATGGGGTTTGCCGGCGATCACCGGAAAGGATTCAGAAAGAGAAAGTAAAGAGAGGAGAAGAAGAAAAAGAGGAAAGGAGGAAGGGCTGTGAGGGTCTCTGGGTTTGAATCAAAGAGAAAAGCGAGAGGCGAAGGCGATGAGGCTTTCCGTCATGGGGTCGCCGGCGAAGTGCAGGGGTGCAAGATGGTGATGAAGGATTCTGTGGGTTTCTAGATGTCTGGGATTGGGTTGATGGGTTTCCGTTGCAAGGAGGAGGATAAGAGAGAGGAGAGAGGTGGAGGTGATAGAGACGGTAACCACGGAAGTTGGAGCTCCGGCAAGGTGCCGGTGTGCAGTCGAGGGCTGCAGCGGGTCATGGGTTGGAGCCGAAGGTTGAGGACGGTTGAAGGAGAAAGGAGAGTGAGGAGATGATGACAATGGTTGTGTGAACTGGGGTCGCCGGAGGTGAGGGGACGGCGACGGGTTCCATGGGTTGCAGTGGGTGCTCGGAAGATTGATGGAGAGGGGCTCGGGAAGGCGAAGGAAGAAGAAGAAAGAAGGAGGAAGAAGATGGAGGTGAGAAGGATAAGAGGGTGGAGACGATGATGAGGGCGTCGGGGTTGAGACGGCTAGGTTTTGGATTAGGGTTCTGAGGGTTCGTCGTTCTCGTGGCGAGGGGTTTAAAAGGAAGAAGAGAAACAAAGGAGTAGAAGAAGGGAGGTGTCAATAGGGAATGGAGGGAGGTTATGCGACTCGGCTCACCGCGAGAGGAGAGAGGGAGAGATCGCGAGAGGAGAGAGATAGAGAGAGAGGAGAAAGAAAGTTGGAGTTTTATGGGGAGAGAAAGAGAGATCTCGTGGGGAGGAGAGAGAGAGAATGGGAAAAAGGGGAGAGAGAGAGAGAGAACGCTCGCGGGGCCCAGGGAAATGAAGAGAAGTTCCAGATTGGTTGGAAAACAATAAGAGAAAAGATAGACGAGAGATTCGGTGGTGGAAAGATATAAATGTTTTACAAAGGATTTTAAACTAAAGATTTATCCAGTTCCCCCAATCTTCAACAGAAGATCCAAAAACAAATAAAATAATTAATCTGAATTTTGGCGGACTACAAAATATATCAGAAATGCGCCCGGGGCTTTTAAAGGGAATTCTTTGATTGGCTGGAGAAATATTGGATAATGATAGAAAGAGAGAAAGAATTGGTGGGGCCGCGATAAAAAAAATGAAGGGTTTTGATTGGGTGAGGGTAGCAGTTAGGGAAAAATAAAAGATTCACTGGGTTTTAGAAATATAGTCTCGCTGGTTAAATAAATCTATAATAGGCTCTGAAAATATTTTGTCTGTTTTAAAAGATTTAAATAAATAGGATTTGGCGAGATGCAAAACATTTCCGAATTGCGCCCGGTTCGGGTCCAAGATTTTGAATTTGAAATATGAAATTTATTGGCAGGTTCCAAAAATTAAAACGAAGGATTTTATAATTAAAAAGCATACCCCTAAGAACGAACGCACGTACGTGCGCGTAGCCGTCCAAACACGTCCGTTTCACTGAACGGGACGAGAACACGATGTAAAGACGCTACCACAGGATTAGGGGTGTCAAGCAGGCCATGACAAGTATTTTTAATTTATTTTAAAAGACTTAAATTGTTATATGCAGAAAATGATATGTCGGTGTAAATTATAACTAGTAACAGCCAAAGCACGATAAATGAAATAAATACCACACATAACACATACGGTAACTGAAATTTGTAGAACTGGACTCGGTTGTTACAAAAGGCCGAGGATCTGCGACTTGAGCTGCATTTGGAGAGGGAGAGGATGGTCGTCCTTGAATCCCGATCGGCCGCCGCGGAGCTCGCCGTCTCAAAGTGCCGGGAGTCTTATCACCGCCTAAATGAGTCCCACCGAGTCATCGAGGTGAAGTTGATGGAACTGGCCGATTGCTTTGTAGCCATGAAGAGGGCGAGGGATGCGAGCAGGCGGGATGCCGAGGCGACGCTCCAGACGGCTGAGGTTGCCGAGATTCGGGCTAGAAAGGCGATAACTGATTACAAGGGGTCAGACCATTTTTACGTCGACCTCGGCGAGCCCTCCGCCATTGCATGGAACAAAGCTCTTGATACTGTCAAGAATCAGTTTCCGTAGTTTTCCAACGGTGAGCTCCGTGCTCGGGTCCCATTTTCGGTGGTCATGCCTCCGGCCGATGGTGATAAGGAAGGTGAGATCTAAGCGGGGCATGCGGCCCGAACTTTTTGGCTTTTCCTCCTCTCTCTTTTGTAAGCCTCCGGGTAATTTGATAAGGCTGGGGAGCCCACAATACACTTGTAAAGACTTTTGGTTTTGTGAATAAAAACTTTTTGCAGCAGTATTTGCGCGCGTATTTTCCTTTGTCGGTATTTGCACAGTTCAGCCTTCACGTCGGGTCGGTTCTTCGTCTGGCGATCGCACGTCGAGTTGAATTCGACTAGTTGCCAAGTGTGCAAAGACCTGTGAAGGGTCGGTATCTCCATGGCCCCGAAGTCAAGGTTGGGATCGCTTAGACGTGGATGACCTCATGGCGAGGGCTTGGGCCGTGGCGTTGGCGATTGGTATCACCGGCTACGGATGACCGAGCATGGTAGATGCTTGGTTGCCTCTTGGCGAGGGCTTAGGTATCTGGTTTCGTGAGATAGTGAACGACATTCTTCATAACCGAGCATGGTATCTGCTCAGTTGTCTCTTGGTGAGGGCTTCGATCCTTAGCGCTGGAAAGGTCGTAAGAGGTGGCTAAGGATGGACCGAGCAGTGAAGCTGCTCAGTGGCCTCTTGGCGAGGGCTTCGATCCCTGGCGTTGTGGGGTAGGAAACTACTAGCCAGGGATAACCGAGCAAGGGCGGGCCCGGTTGCCTCTTGGCGAGGGCTTTTGATTCTTAGCGTGGGAGGGGCTGTAAGAGGCCTACTAAGGACGGGACGAGCAGGGTAGCTGCCCGGTACCTCATGGTGAGAGCTTAGATCCCTGGCGTTGTGGGGTAGGGAGCTACAGCCAGGGATAACCGAGCAAGGGCGGGTCCGGTTGCCTCTTGGCGAGGGCTTTTGATCCTTAGCGCGGGAGGGGCCGTAAGAGGCCTACTAAGGACGGGGCCGAGCAGGGTTGCTGCCCAGTGCCTTTTGGCGAGGGCTTTGATCTTTAAGGATGGGACCGGGCAGGGTTGCTGCCCGGTGCCTCTTGGCAAGGGCTTTGATCCCTGGCGTTGTGGGGTAGGGAGCTACCAGCCAGGGATAACCGAGCAAGGGCGGGCCTGGTTACCTCTTGGCAAGGGCTTTTGATTCTTAGCGCGGGAGAGGCCGTAAAAGGCCTACTAAGGGCGGGCCGAGCAGGGTTATTACCCGGTGCCTCTTGGCAAGGGCTTTGATCCTTAAAGACGGGCCGAGCAGGGTTATTGCCTGGTGCCTCTTGGCGAGGGCTTTTGATCCCTGGCGTCGTGGGGTAGGAAACTACCAGCCAGGGATAGCCGAGCAGGGTAGCCGCTTGGCTGCCTCTTGGTGAGAGCTTCGATCCCTGGCGTCGTGGGGATGGAAACTACCATCCAGGGATAGCCGAGAAGGGTAGCCGCTCGGCTGCCTCTTGGTGAGGGCTTTTGATCCCTGGCGTCATGGGGTAGGGAACTACCAGCCCGGGATAGCCAAGCAGGATAGCCGCTCGGCTGCCTCTTGGTGAGGTCTTCGATCCCTGGCGTCGTAGGGTAGGGAACTACCATCCAAGAATAGCCGAGCAGGGTAGCCGCTCGGCTGCCTCTTGGTGAGGGCTTCGATCCCTGGCGTCGTGGGGTAGGGAACTACCAGCCAGGGATAGCTGAGCAGGGTAGCCGCTAGGCTGGCGTTGTGGGGTAGGAAACTACCAGCCGGGGATAGCTGAGCAGGGTAACCGCTCGGCCGCCTCTTGATGAGGGCTTTGATCCCGGGCGTTGTGGGGTAGGAAACTACCAGCCGGGAATAGCCGAGCAGGGTAGCCGCTCGGCTGCCTCTTGATGAGGGTTTCGACCCTTAGCGCTGGAAGGGCCGTAAGAGACCTGCTA
Source organism: Agapanthus africanus (assembly GCA_030015575.1). Lineage (NCBI taxonomy): Eukaryota > Viridiplantae > Streptophyta > Magnoliopsida > Asparagales > Amaryllidaceae > Agapanthus > Agapanthus africanus. The sequence continues at coordinate 56,763,020 of JASDDO010000001.1, forward strand.
AGGATGGTCCGAGCAGTGAAGCTGCTCGGTTGCCTCTTGGCGAAGGCTTCGATCCCTGGCGCTGTGTGGCAGTGAACTACCAGCCAGGGATAGCCGAGCAAGGTAGCCGCTCGGCTGCCTCTTGATGAGGTGCTTCCATGGTGTCCCGGGTCCGCGTGCAGCGTCGACAGGAGCGGGCTGCAATGGCTAGGGCCCGGCTGACTGAAATCTACTCGGAGTATCACCAGGAGTACTTCCTTGATCCCGTTCCACCTCTGTTGTAACCTTTTTTTTGTAAGGCTGAGGAGCCCATAGTATCTTTTTGAAGGAATAAAATTCTTCTTTTCGCAACGTTCTAACGTTCCCTTCGTATTATTAAATAGAAAGGACTTTAGAAGAGTTTACATTGTTCTTATGAAAGAAGAAATACACACTCGTGGATATTCCCTTTACTGGTATAGCTTGAGTTTCTCAGCGTTGTAAGTCCGTGGAAACTTGCGCACGTCCGTGTCTTGCAATCGGAAGGCTCCGCCGGGAAGGACCTCGGAGACGAGGAAGGGGCTGTCCCATTTAGGAGAAAACTTATGCAGCATGCCTTGATCGACGAACTCGTTTCGCCCCAGGACTAGGTCTCCGGTCTTGAAGAAGCGGCGCTTGACTCGCGCGTTGTAATATCGGGTGGTTTTCTGCTGATAAGCGGCAACTCTGATCTGAGCCCGGTCTCGTTTCTCCAACAAGATATCTAGGTTGGTTCGGAAGGCCGTGGTGTTGGCTTCATCGTCGAAGTGTTCTACCCGGTGGCTAGGTAGCCCAATCTCCGCTGGGACCATTGCATCAGTCCCGTAGCAGAAGCTGAAAGGGGTTTTCTCGATGGGGGTCTTCTTTGACGTGCGCAGGGCCCATAAGACCCGGGGTAATTCCTCGACCCGGCTGCTTTGGCGTCCTTCTAGGCGGATCCGGAGACCTCGGAGGACGTCCCGATTAGCGGTTTCGGATTGCCCATTGCATTGGGGATGCACAACCGCGTCAAACTTCATGAGGATGTGATATTCATTGCAGTATTCCTTCACTTTCTCGTTCTCGAAGTTTGTTCCGTGGTCGGTGATGATACACCTCGGGATGCCGAACCGGAGTATCACGTTGTTCTGCAGGAACTTGATGGTCGTGGTGGCATCCGGTTTCCTGATGGAGACGGCCTCAATCCATTTCGTGAAGTAATCCACCGCGACGAGGACATACTTGTGCCCGCCCGTACCGGTAGGGAACTGGCCTATCATGTCTAACCCCTACTGGGCGAACGGCCATAGGGAGGTAAGGGCGGTCAGCTCGGTGGCCGGAAGACGGGGTATGCTTCCGTGGAGTTGGCAACTTTTGCATCTTCTGACGAGCTTCTGGGCGTCTTGGTGAATACTTGGCCAGTAGTACCTCCTGGAGCAATGCCTTCTGGATCAAGGTGCGGGCCTCTTGGTGTGCGCCGCCGACCCCTTCGTAGATTTCGTGGAGGACGTAGTCGGCTTCGCGGGGGTCGACACACCGAAGCAGGGGTTGAGTGAAAGACTTCTTGTAAAGGTTCCTATTGCTCCAGACGAAGTGACTGGCTTTGGCTCGGAGACGGCAGGTTGTTTTCCGATCTTCTGGGAGCGTGCCTTCCCTTAGGAATTCCACGAGGGGCTTCCTCCAGTCTCGGTCCCCTTCCTGGGCTGTGTACACATGAAGCATTGTCGCCCCGTCTTCCACTCTGGGCCGTGACAGGGTCTCGAAGAGGATATATCGCTTGTTGTTGGCTGAGTAGGATGAAACCAGTTTACTCCGGATGTCGGCTTGGGCATTGAGCTGTCTGGGTATTTGCTCTACCTTGACCTCGTCGAAGTTCTTCCGAAGTCTTCTTACCTCGGTGAGATACTTCACCATTAGAGGTTCCCGAGCTTCGAAATGGCCGGTCACTTGGCCAACGACGAGGGCTGAGTCACTGCAGACCCGCATTGTTTTCAGCCCCAGCCCGGAGGCTATGCGAAGTCTAGCCAGCAGAGCCCCGTATTCTGCCGCGTTGTTTGAGGCCTTGAACCCGAACTTCAGAGAATACTCCATTTCTGCCTCGTTCGGGCCTCGAATGATGAGGCCGGCTCCACAGCCTTCCTCAGTCGAGGACCCGTCGACATAAATAAATCCACTCAGGGACCGAGTCAGCCCCCCTCGATCGAGGGTTGAGCCGCGAGGGTCGGCGCGGACTCCGGCTCCTTACTGGGGATAGTGCATTCGACGATAAAATCGACCAGGGCCTGTGCTTTGATGGTCTGCCTCGGACGGTATTTTATGTCAAATTGGGACAGTTCCTATCTCCACTTCTCTAAGCGGCCCGAGGATTCGGGTGATGCGAGGATAGCCCCCAGCGGGCGCTCGGTAAGAATGAGGATGGTGTGCGTCTGGAAGTAGTGTCGTAGCTTCCTTGAGGCCACAACGAGCGCCAAAAAAATCTTCTCCATGGCTGGGTACCTCGTTTGAGCGTCTTTGAAGACGTGGCTCACGTAGTACACCGGCTTCTGCACTCCGTCGACCTCTCGGATGAGAACTGAGCCTGCTGCTTGGTCGGATACCGCCAGATACAGTGATAGCTCATCTCCTTCAACTAGTCGGGTGAGCAGCGGCGGCGTCGCAAGGTGCCTCTTTAATTGGTCAAAGGCGGTCTGGCACTCCCCTGACCACTCGAACCTCGGGATCTTCCTTAGAGCTTTGAAGAATGGGAGGCACTTCTCCCCAGACCTCGACATGAAATGGCACAGAGCGGCTACCCGCCCTGTTAGTCGCATGATCTCGACGTTGGTCCTGGGTGCGGTCATGTTGAGGATAGCGTCGATTTTTTCTGGGTTAGCTTCAATTCCACGGTGGGTGACCATGAAACCGAGGAACTTTCCCCCGGTGACCCCGAATGCGCACTTTGCAGGGTTCAGCTTCATCTTGAACTTGCGGAGTACTCCGAAGGTCTCTCCCAGGTCCTTGGCGTGGTCGGTCGATGAGACTGATTTGATGAGAATATCGTCGACGTAAACTTCCATGTTCCTGCCGATCTGTGGCTTGAACATGCGGTTGACCAATCGTTGGTGCGTAGCTCCGGCGTTCTTGAGGCCGAAGGGCATCACCTTGTAGCAGTATACCCCTGGTCCGTTGTGAATGCGGTAAGATCTTCGTCTGCCGGATTCATACGGATCTGATTATAGCCGGAGAAGGCATCCATGAAGCTCAATAGCTCGCGGGCAGCCGAGCTGTCGACGAGATGATCTATCCGAGGGAGGGGATAGTTGTCTTTGGGGAAGGCCTTATTGAGGTTGGTGAAGTCGACGCACATGCGCCACTTCCCGCTTGACTTCTTGACCAGAACTACGTTCGCCAGCCACTCCGAATAGGATACATTCCGAATGAAGTTGGCGGCGAGGAGCCGATCCACCTCGTCTTCGATAGCCTTCTGTTTGACTGGGGCGAAGCTTCGCTTTTTCTGCCTGACGGGTCGGGCCGTAGGATCAACCCCGAGCTTGTGAGATATGATTTTTAGGTCGATCTCAGGCATGTCAGCAGATGCCCAGGCGAAAACGTCGGAGTTGTTCCTGAGGAAATTAACCAGGTCATCTCGTTGAGTTTCCTGTCAGAAGCGATCCGGTCTGGATGATCTTTCCATCGTCCCCTTCTATCAGGGGGACTTCTGTGAGCGGTTCGACCGGGATTCCTCGGACCTCTTTTTGCTCGTCTCGAGTGTCCATAGAACCTCTGATGTCGCCTACACCCTCGACATCGTCGGCTGGCTGCTCAGACGAAGATGCTACGGTGAAGCATACCTTTGCAATCCGCTGGTCTCCATAGACCCGACCTATCCCGCTCTGATCGAGAGGGAACTTCATCGCCAGGTGGTAGGTCGATATCTGGGACCGGAGGAAGTTCAACGTTGGGCGGCCGAGGAGGATGTTGTAGGGCGATAGGATCTTTGCTACGATGAATTCCACGGGCAACGTTCGCGTGCGGCCGGCCTCCCCAACGTTAAACTGCAGAGTAACTATCCCTTCCGCCGGGATGGAGTGGTTGGTGAACCCTGAAAGGACGTGGGAGGTCGACCTTAGGTTTGCTGGGGTGAACCCCATGCGCAGAAACCAGTCGTAGAAGAGAATGTCCGCCGAGCTACCCGAGTCGACCAGTATCCTGTGCACCTCGTATTGGTGGACTCGAGCCGTGATCACCAGAGTGTCGTTGTGGGGAAGGGATATGCCGTGGAAGTCCCCGTTGTCAAAAATGATCTGCTCGTTATCCCTGGCCTTCTTCCTCAGGCGGTTGTCGGCTTCCACTGCCGACGCGGGGGGCTGAGTCTCGTAGGTGCTCGACGGACCCCCTGCTGACATGACCATGATTTTTGATGAGCCTCGGTTCTTTTCGGCGAGGTCCCTTAGGTCTCCTGGCGAGGTCGCTTTTGAGCTGCCTTGGCGAGTCTCGCATGCGCGACCCCGTCGAGAGAGGGGATGCCGGTTATGCTTGGGAGCAGGCGAGCCGACCGCCACAGCCTCGGGCTGGACAGGGGTGCGACGAGACTCGGGACGAAGCTCTCTGACGTGAGACCTCGAAGTCAAATAGGTCGGCCCAAAGGACCTGCGACCGTTAGAGACAGCGAGGCGATGACCGGTCGTGTCGACACGAGCAGAGTCTTCTCTCCCTCTGAAGGGGGCCTGGTCCCGAGATGGGGGAGCGGCGACCCGGGGAGCGGCGACCCGGGGAGCTTGTCCCGCCGTTTGGACATCGACGAGCGCAACCACGACGAACGCGGGTCGATCTATCCGGACGGCTAGGACGTTGATGGCGTTCGGGGAAGGAGATTCGTCCGCGCCTCCGTTGTGGGGGAGGCGGCGGCTAGTGCTTGGATCGTCGTGGTGACCGCTTGCCATTGGGTTGAGATCGAAAGATGAACTTTGTCTTAATAGAATCAAGTTTCACACAGACGGCGCCAGCTGACGCGGGTGGAATCTCGTCAAGATGTTACCTTCCGTTGATCTGCTGTTGGCGACGATGGACGGCCAAGATTTGAGTTGAAGGATAGTTCCTAAAGTGTGTGGATCTCAATGGGTTTGAGGTTGTTGGGGCCGAGCTACCTGTAAGGAAGTCCCGGGATGGTTGTACCACCGAGGACCCTCCGAAAATCAAGTTAGACAAGAAATCCGAGCAAAGTAACGGCCTAGTGAGTGGAAAAATGACTTACTTCAACCGTCTGAAGGAGGAGTTTATATAGCGGTGGCAGCAGACAGGCAGGTGCGAGAATCACGCCGGCCGTTACGCCCCCGACATCACGCCCGCGTGATGGGCGGCATCTCCCATTAATGGCGAGACATGCTCATTAATGGGGATCGTGATGGCGTGAAACGCGGGATCGTGAGCAGCGGATATCTCGCGCATGGCGAGATTCGCGGAGGCAAAGCAGAAGCACCTGCGAATGATGCCGTTGGTTAGTCGAAGGGACCGAGGAAGATGAGCTCGGCGAGGGCTCGGGACCGAGCGGAAGGCCGAGCTATCTTGGTTCTGTGGTAGCCCGGAGGCGAGCTGAGAGGGCCGAGGAGGCCAAATGTGCAGGAGGCTCGGGGGCGAGCCAACGGTTGTTTGCAAGGCGGGCATAGGAGTGGTGTGGGCAGCCCAGAAGATCGGCCATGTCCATGGGTCGCAGACCCGGATGTTCCTCTGACGTGTTGTCCTTGGTCCTTCCTTGCGGGCTTCGGGACACGTCATCAGCCGCGTGTCACGATTTGGAAGATCACCGATATCAAGTAGTGGATGTTGAAGCTATATTGAAACCACTCATTTATAATCAAATTGAACTTGAGATGGCAAATGCAACCAAGACTTCGATTGATTCTGAGGGAGCCAAATTCGCCCAAATTTCTGATCCCCGTCCACCTCTGCCGAGTCTTAGCCGTGTCGACGGCTCCGCGTCAGTTTCACGTCGACCCTGCGACGTCCATCCCGCGTCGATTCCGCGACGGCTCTGCGTTCAAGCCGTGTCGACGGCGAGTCGGCCGCGTGTCCAAGCCGCGTCCAGTACGCGTCGGACCCGCGTCCAGTACGCGTCCAAGCCGTGTCGGCCAAGCGTCCAAACAGTGTCCAGTAAGCGGCGAAAACCGCTTCGAAAACGCGTACACAACGTATCTGTGCCGCGTCAAGCCCGTGTCGAACACGTGTAGACCATGTCCAATACGTGTCGATTCAGCATCCAAACCGCGTGCACCCCGAGTCCAAACCCTGCCGTGTGTTGCCGCGTCGATTCCGCGTTATCCCCGCTTTGCTCTTCCCTCGAGATCCTCCTCTTTCTCTTCTGCCTGAGATCCTCATTCCTTTAATATATAAGAAAGGAACATAAAAGACAACCATATGGCAGTTTTTGGGAATTTAGCCTAAAATTTATAGTCCTTTTTATTTAGGGATTTACCAAGCAGACACATTAATTTTTCTTTCCTGTTCTTTGGATGTGACGGAAGCCATTAATTTTTCTTGTTTTCTTTTAAGGAGACAAAAACCTTAATTATTTTCATTTTAGGCACTGGAGGAATTGGTTCATACAGCAAATAATAGAAATAAAGTTTAACAGTCTGAAGGATCTTAATAACACAAACTTGATTTGGATTTGAATGAAAAACACATTGGCAAATAATAGTAATATAAAACCATATAAAAGAAACTGGAGGCAATAATTTGTTGCAACTATAACGACTCTTCTTTTCATTACATATATTCAAGGGCAGAAAACAAGCTTATAGCACTTAAAATTCTACTCAATCGATTTATCAGCGCAAACACCCTCTCTGCTCGTCGACTAAAACTCTTAAAACACTAAAATTCAACTCCAAAACAGTTCAATTGTTTGTTTGTTTTTCTATAGGCGATTCATCACAATTCCACTCTTCAAAATTCAGCTGGCCCTGCTTGTTGGGTTGTGACTCGTATATTTAGTCCCACATCAGGAGTTTATAAGAAGTTGATGTGATATATAATATAATTTGGACCTCTACCTATTAGTTTGGGCTTTTGGGTTAGAATGAGTTCTCAAGTTGTGTTATGTATCTGCCGCGTGCAGGCTCCCACCCCCAACAACTGCCTTACCAGCTATCAAAAATAATAATAACTCTTTAATGCTACAACAAACAAGGATCAAATACCGACCGCGCTGATTCCATATCAACCCCCCCCCCCCCAACAACACCCCCATTACGGTCTTTTACGGGCATTTCATCAAACACAAGGCGGGCTAAATGCAAACAAGATTTGGAGTAGACACTCAACAGGGTATTCTGAACAAAAACATTGATCTAAATTTCATGATCTGGCCATGAATCTCATGAGAAGCAACCAAAGACTCCATGGATTCACAAGCTTTAAGAAGAATGGTGAAGGTGAAGTTGTTGGGGGAAAGAGACAAAGCCCTCAGCTTGCTGTAAGTTGAAAAAGCCTCATTTTGATGGTTTTTCTCAGCGAAGCATTTGATCATGGTGTTGAAAGCAACCACATTAGGGTTGTGAGAGTGCTCAAAGATTTGGGAGGCGTAGTGCAGAGAATTGAAGGAGGAAGAGACATCGATGAGCTTTGGAAGAAGGTGCTTGCTTTGTGAAAGATTATGAACTAAAATTTGGAGGTGGGTTTGTTTTAATTCCCTCAAATTTCTGCATTTTTGGACCATCTCTTTCAAAAATTTCTCCATTCTCCTGATTTACAAGAAAATGGTTTTTTTTTTGGGTGTGTGTGTGTGTGTGTTAAATGGCACATAGATGCCTGTTTTTTCAATCAATATATCACATAAATACCTAAGTTTTAAAACCATTTAGCCCATCGATGAAAATCATCAAACAAGGCTACATCAAAATCCAGGATCATTAACGGAGCAATTACAAAGATCAGAAATAAGAAACTTTTATAAACATAACCAAACCATATCGATATCATATATTACCATACATACTTTGTCCATGACATTCCGAAACTTCTAATTAACATAAAAAAAAAGCCGCTTATATATACATCAAAATTTTGGTTTTCACCGGAATTAAAATGTTGGTACAATGCTACAGTTAGACAAATCAACAATTCAGCTTCACACGAGGTCAAGGCCTTTTTGCATAAAAAAGAAATAACTAAATAGATAAAAGGAACAAATAAAAAACTTTGATTTCTTATGCTTCAGTCAGACAAATCGAAACACCGCCTTCTCCTGATTTCATGGTTTGTTTTGTAAATTTTGTTTCTCGAAGCTACTCGATCAATTCGCTGCATTTCAGAATAAACTGTCAGCATTTCTTTGTGATGAAAACATGTCGGCGTTTCAGAAAAATATTTTTCCAGTAGTTTTAAACTTCAAAAGAAAAGGAAAAGGTAGATCTTGGCATTAGTGATTTTGGAAAGAACAAACCGTAGTATAATCGCCGTCGATTAAAAAAAAATTGAAAGGAAAAGGTGTTAAAATATATACCTGCTGTACCTATTTGATCCCATCTCGCACACCAAATTGACAAGGATACGTTTATAGCGAAGTATTAACATTTTTATTTCGATCATTTTCCTCTCATCTTGGTTTTATTTTTTGGATGTTTATATAGGGCCTTCTGCTTAGCAAGTTAGGAATCAACAGTGGAATAAAATTAAGTGCGATGAACTCGTTTCCATAGATACAAGTGACTATACATACAATGAACAAAAATTTCTAAATTATCGATTTCCAGAATCAACTTGATGTGATGCAGAGAACCATGGTGTCAAATAATCATTTTCCTTTAAATGCAAACAGAATGCAGTGAACTTAACATTCAAATTAAAGAAATGACAAAATCTCTTACTCAAGGTGAGGAGAGAGAGAGCTATATATATATTTATAGGAGATTACAACATAATTATTGGGATTACAGTTTGTACAAAATATATATCAAAGTATTCTCACATACAACATGTATGGGAATAATTCAAAACAATGCCTTAAAGGGACTTGATTATATGCCATAGATAATACTTTGAATATTCTCCTGCGTATTTTAATTATTAAATCCGATTCCATGCAATAGCCTTGATTATCTGCCATTGATTGCAATATTCTCTTGCATATCTTTTCTCATTGCTACATTTGATTGCATGTGATTTTCTTGATTATATGCTAAAAGCAGCCTCCTTAAAATCCCTTGATTAGAAAATTTGTATCTTGAATTACATCTTGGATATTTCTTTCTATACAAATGATGCATGAAATGAATCCGGAAGCTACCTCTTCATCAGAGGTACTTGGTTCTTGCAACAACAAAAAAAGTCTTGATTCATTTCCCCTGAAAAGAAAATATTAACAAGAATATATGCGAGCACATTATCATAGCTTTTGTTGTTTATATATGATTAAAATATCATATAAGCTCGTCATTTTCACAAATCTAAACTAATAACACAACCATAATAATTGATACGCGTATATGCAACACGGATGCTCTCCTCTTCGACAAATCTATACAACATAAATCCTAAGCAGCATAATCTCATCATCTCTAGCTTTTGTTTTACTCAATCTAGCAAATTCAAAATTTAGTGCAGTAGAACATTTCTGCATCTCAAAGTGTATTGGTTCAATTTACCATCAGTATATATAATTACTGTTGAACTAGGTCCAATAGTGACAGATACTATTGCTCTTAAGCTTCTTCAAACTTTCCTGCTCCGCCGAGGAGATCTACAATGCAATTATAGCGCTCGATCCTTGGTTGGTATTATAATGATTTTTCATTTGGTCGAAAATTTTCACAGCCCTTTCTATAAAACCATAGAACGTTTTTGATAAATTCTGTATAAACATAGAAAAATTCGCATCCTTTTACAATGTTTTTGAAAATTTTATGATCCGTTTGATTGAAAATCATTATAAACATTGAAATTTCCATTTTGATTGTATCCTGAAATCATTGCACTCCATAAGATCGCGTCTTTGTTCTCCATTCATTCAAAGACTGACCGCGCAGGGTTCATATCTCCCGCTTTGCATAAAGCCGAGATCAAAGTGTTCCAAGATACTAAATTTCTCACTGGCATCGACTAAAAAGGCTCGTAGCCTGTGCTATGTCCGTAATAGTTGATAGGCCCAAAACACTCGATTTAGTATGTTTCTTCTTTAATTTTTATGGGATCTGATGCTTTAGTACTGGTTGGGCCTCAAAATATTAATAGTTCAGGAAAATTAATATTAATAACAAGAATGCCCCCATGCAGGATCGAACTGCAGACCTTCAGTTTACAAGACTGACGCTCTACCACTGAGCTATAAGGGCTTACTATTTTCTTATCTCATTTATCAATAAAATTCTATAAATTGTTATTTTTGGCTAAAATTTAGCCACAAGAATATCACAAGGATTTCCCTAACTTGTTCATAGTCTGATAGCAGCACATTGCAATGAACATACAAATGATAGAACCTGCATACACTGCAATGAAGCAACGAAAGGGATTTCTAACAGAGAAAAGAAAAGGCAACATATAGAATAAATGTGACTAGCCATTTAATATCATTGCTAGCATCACACCAAAAAAGAACAAGTAGAATCAATTCATAACAAAATTAAAGGTACATGTTGAACTTTCCTATGCGTTTATTATACACAAATTTGAAAAGAAAAAGAAAGAATTCCTGTGTTAGGAACTAACTAAAGTCAGTTTGTAGCGGGGTGGGTTCGGTTGTAGAGACTTCTTGCTAAGGCAAAGGGACAGGAATTCTCCAATTGTTAAACTCCGTCAAGCCTCGATCGATGATGGATCTATTATGAAGCCAAAATGTATCTGCCGACTGGTGGAATTGCCTCACTTTTCTTTGTAGTTCCCACAAAATTCCTAACATTGCAGAGCAAGGCTCGGTTTCTGGAGCATAAACCCATAAGCATCTTATTTTTCTGCCACGGGCTATCATTCCCTCGATCGCTTCATCTGCCAGGTCAAGAATTTCCTGATATTAGTGCATAGCAAGCCTCTGAAGAAGAATAAGATGTTACCTCTGCTATTATGATGCAAACTCTTTGGGGTTCGATGCAAGTGTGAATGAGAATTGTTTTCCCTTGTACCATCACATTAATGCTTAAAAGGGATAAGTATACATAATTTTCTCTTCATATAAGTTCTTCAAAGTATGTAAAATGGCATTGTTGTAACAGGAAATCTTTTATAGAAATTGAGCAGATTAACCATTGTTGTAATATGGCTTGAGTCTTATTGTTGGAACCCACTTATATCAAAGACGCTCACATTGGAAACAACAAAAGAAACACATGGATATAAGATATAAGATGGATCAAACCTCAATAAGGCTAGAGTCTTATTGTTGGAACCCACTTATATCACAGGCTCATGTGTGCCGGTAAAAAAACACATCACTCCCTCAACTTTAAATAAACTTTAAACTCCAACAAAAATTACTAAATTGCCACATGACACCCTCAAAAGAAAAAGTGAAGTCATGACTTGGTACCAATACTCGTACATTTGACTCCATAAATTTGAAACTTTACAAACAAATCCCATTGCTTGTCGTAATGCCTTAGTTTATGCATATGCATAGCACATGCCGAAAAGCTAGTAGAAGAAAGAGAGACAACATACCTGGAATAGATTCTAAATACTCGAGGAGTTGAGGTCCTATCCGGGTTGTTGGCCACTTGATTGATATCTGAATGTAGTCAATTACATCTTGGAAAGGTAGTTCAACCTGATCGGATAAGATTACTGGGACACATTCCTGTTTTATAGTCCACTGGTTTAGTAAGAAACACTTCACATATAAACCCGACCATACATTACTTTAGTAAACGCAAGGCCAGAGAGAAAAGGGTACCACAAAGTAAGATTCATAAAAGCGCAGAGTCCAAGATGATTCGCCACGTGGAGACAAGCAGAACTTGGCACTTCTTAAGTGATTGAAGTATTCGGTCCTTCCCAATTTGTTTGGGCCTGTCAGCTTCAATTCTGGAGCTTCCAACTGGTCATGAAAAATAATGTATGATATGTTGGGGAAGGAATGCATAATTCTGATGAAAGTTCTTGACCGAAAAAAAGAAGAAAAATAAGTCGAATTCACATCTTGTCTAAAATTGGCTAACTTGCAGGAAGTACCCCTTGTTTTTGGCTGTATAGAAGGAAATACCTCTCACTTTTGGCTGTAGAGTAGAAAACACCCCTCTTTTTAAAACCAGTATATCATCCCTCTGAGCTTAACGGCGTTATAATTTCCTTTAATTCTAGTTTATATTCCCAAAAATACACCTACAGCCTAAACTTCTATTATTTTTCTACAATTGTTTCATCAACAATTCGTAGTTAATATTCTTACTGGGAGGTATTTTGGAAAATTGACTTCAACTGAAAAAATTTAACGGCCCTCAAATAGAGGCCAAAGTGCAGCTTTGAAAAAAAGGGGTACTTCCTACTATTCGGTTAAAATGAGGTATTTCCTGCAACTTAACCTTTAATATTTTATATTTCTGGACCAATATAAGTTAATCCAACATGTTTTCCACGTCATGAACACTGGAATACACGAGATGACATATTTCATCATTCATGTATCAATGCCACATAGGAAAAATTAAATGGCTAACCTTATCTGGATATTGCTTAGCAAGCTCCACCAACTGAAGACGACCAACTTTACCCTGGGCACGTCCAAGAAAGTTAGCCAAATACTTCCTCTTTGATAACGGCATGGGTTGGACTATAGTGGACCCATAAATTGTAGTCATCCCATCATCCACATTTCCAGGGATGATAATATCTTTCCATGTATTAAAAGAGCTTATATCTCGTTTGTCTGTTCGATCCCCCTGTATGATGACACGTTTAGAATGCATCAGTTTCAAGTGGGGAAAAACATAATCACAAGTCCCACCTTTCGAAACAGCAATCGTATTCATGTATGGAATAATAGGAGCTTTACTTTGGTACATGCTACTTTTTAGACCTTGGAAAGAGTGATAGGATTAGCCGGTTCAAAAGTGCCACGTGTCGGTAACCTCATGTCACATGCCGGTAGCCTTACAAGAGCCTCTAGGGAATATGCATAGCCCAAGGCCCCAAACATGCATCCCCTTTATCTCTCCTCTCAACCGGTTTCTCACTCAAACAAACTCAAACAAACTTCTGCTGCTGAGTTTGTTTGAGTGAGAAACCGGTTGAGAGGAGAGATAAAAGGGGATGGGTGTTTGGGGCCTTGGGCTATGCATATTCCTTAGAGGCTCTTGTAAGGCTACCGGCATGTGACATGAGGTTACCGACACGTGGCTCTTTTGAACCGGCTAATCCTATCACTCTTTCCAAGGTCTAAAAAGGAGCATGTACCAAACCAAAACTTGGGATAATAGCTTAAAGATTATAATGTCACTGAATTTTAAATGTAACAATTGTAAAGTCATAAAGAAGTTTGTCAAATCATGCACAGTTCATAAAAGTTAAACAGCTGCTGCTATAACATTATTAATAATAAAAGTTTGTCAAATCATGCACAGTTCATAAAAGTTAAACGACTGCTGCTATAACATTATTAATAATAATTGTTGAGTTAGTCCATGTTTCTGTGTAAATTTGGAGAAAGAAACAATGGTAGCGCTAATATTTACCCAAACAGTGATTGAAGTGCATGTTTTATTAAATTCAGCTCAGGTTAAGAGAATAAATGGAAACCATATGCATAGAGTATAAGGCTCTGACATCATGAAACCATAGGAAATATGATTGACAACTATGGTGATACATAATAAAATAAGCAATGTCTTCGTAAATCAATATACAAATGCATATAGAAGTTTATGTAATTTGGAGTAACTAGGACCATGGTTAGATCTATCAAGCGCCCTAAACAAAAATTAATTAATGCAGTAAAATGGGATATTAAGCATATTATATTTGTTAATTTAATAGAGGAACTGCCTTTTTCCTTTTCCTTTTCGGATAGGGGTGGGGGGAAGGGAGAATTGAACTATTATTCATCGGTTAAAGATACACAATATTGCAGTCTTCTACAGCAACTTCTTTCACATGAACAGGATGGACTTGCTGTTCCATGAACTCTGATATCGTTATCTCTATAAATTACTACCAAGATATTTTGCAACTTTGCTATTTGTTCTTTCTTCAATGAAAAATGGTAGGCATTAACTTCTCACTTCACTTTATAAATTGTTTCCCAACTTTTCTCAACTTCCAAGCCGTTGCATGTTCAACATTTATCATCTTAACTATATCTAGTGAAACTAATTCTCTAATTCCTCATCCAATTGCAAAGACTGGGATTGAATACATGAATCCTTGAGCTTCCATTCCCTAGTAGTCATCTCCTCAATTACATTACCAACTATCACAACTTAAATTTAAGCGTACATGAATGAAAAATTGAGGGCTTCAAATAATTTTACCAGTGCGAAATATTGCTCTCACTTTAAAACTATTATAATATCGACGATCCCAAGAGTCAGGATAAAAGCTTGTTATCGTCGTTGATAAAAACTATTCTGAAAACGACAGTTATGATCAATATTTATGTGAATTAGAGTAAGCATTATTAATAATATCTTCAACGGGGATCTGGCGGCATAATATACGCTAGAAAATATTATTATTATTAATACGTCTTTGTATGAATTATTGTTGTTAATAATCTACCATAACTTCAGTTACAATAAATAGCCCTCACATGAATACGGATTTAGAGCACAACTGCAGCAATGTCATAGCTGAATAATGTTGGGCATCATGTCATCGTTGTGGTTACATATAAACTCCATATTAGTCAGAGTTCATCCTATTGCGTATTAGCATGATTATTATAATGGTAAATGTTTGGCAAGCGGAAAACAACAAGTACGGTCAAGTGCCTTTGCAAATAGTACCTCAGGAGTAAGAATGATTGATCGATTCAAAAACACTGCCCATGAGCGAAACAGATGGGCACCAGCACCACTGCAATTAATATATGAAGCAATGTATTATATACACCACAAAAGAGTAACTTATGATAGATTCAGCATTCATAAAAAAAGTATAACAATGCAACAGGTATCACCAGTAAGCAGAAGCAGTACCCATTGATTTTTGAGCTATTAAATGCTAAAACATGATTTAGAAAAGGTACCTGGGGAAGACAAACACGTGGTCCCGTCCACCTGATAGGCGAAAATATGGCATTTGACTTAGAACCTTCGCTCAAAATTTTAAAAAAAAATGATCAAAAATCGCATTAATTAGTATTTGAGAAATAAAACTTGCAGGCAGACCCATCAAATATGCAAGTAAACATCTTTGTTAAGATATAGAGGAATAATTAGATGTAAGATCAACGGCAATGCTACAGATACCAGAATCATATTTTACCTTCACATATGTCCGGTTTATCTCCTTGTCATTTAATCCACCCATCATCCGAACACATTTGACATAAGATGGAACAAAGAAAAGGTCTGCTTCCTCCTTTTTTGATGTCCTAAACTTTGATTTGAGAAGTAATTGGTGTATTTTAACCTAAACAGGGAAAAAAATAACTTGCAATGAGATGCTTAGATTTTTGCAAACTTTAATAGTAAATATGGACAGCATGCATACACGTACTATTATTACATCTATAAATTTTTAATGATATTTACAACAATCTCCCAGCAAATTCAATTGTATTTTTCTTTCTTTCTTTCCTTTCAAAAGTGATACTGGCAAGAGCTCAAAGTACATGATGAACAAAACAGTTCCAAGGAGGAGGAATAGCACGAAACAAAATAAAACCATGTGAAGAAAAACAAGAAACGGATTGTTCCATTCTCACTATTCCAGCAACAATGATGAAACCAGTTTGGCATTTGAATGAGAGGGATGCTCCTTTTTTAGTACAACCATCAAGAACATAGTTCCCTCAAAATTTAAATAACCCCTCAAAGGTAGAAAAGGTATGGACTATGTACAACTGATCACAATCACTGGAAAATAAATATAGAAATCTTGTGTAATGATTTAGACTGACTAAATATATGATGAGCTCTTCTTAAAACACGAAATGTGACATTATAATTAAAATTTTTGACTGGTCTGTATATCATAACAAGAAGCAATATAATGCAGAATGTCCCAATTTATAAGTGCATTTTATTAAAGCATGGTCCACTATGGCACATATATCAAATCAACAGTTTTCTGCAGCTGGTTTGGTGTGATTACTAGCTGGATTACATTGTTATCACATGTTAAGGATACAAATTACAAAACCTTTTCTTTTGGTAGGAAAAATTATGCTTTTACTTGAGAGATACAAAATTGCTATAATCATTACTTGGGTCACTTCTTTTAAGTGGGTTTCACTTGGATTAGACTATAACAAGTGAGAGCTTCTTGCACACACAGGTTTTCTCTACAAGGCATACTCTTCTCTGCTTGCAGGACCTTAATCCAAGGTGAACTGGGGTCCACTTTTCTAGTGCATTTGGGTGTATAAGCATTGAAAGGTTGTGGGAATTTTATTTTATTTTTTGAACATGGCTTTGTTACGTCCTTGAGTTGAACATATTCTATCGTCGTTTTCTTCAACTGCGATTTTCTTTATCTTAATATAGGAGAAAATGCAGGATGCCAGTTGGTCATTTATGATTATGGCAAGTTCTTCAAGGAGGTTTGAAAGCAAGTCGTAAAACGAAATCAATTTATTCATGGAGCGTCATTATGAAACTAGGATTGTAGTGATTGCTTGGAGGCCAAAAATTGTTTTGTGGGTTCACCATCTTCAGTTTCCAAAAAACAGCCGGCTGCATAAGCACTCTACTTTTTAATGATTAAGCGCGCCCTGATATCATTACCCGATATTTATGTTAATATGCTCTCGTTGTTGCTTGAGCATTGTAGTATTGTAGTAGTAATTTAATTTCCTTGCCTTCCTAATAAAATATCTACTCCTTATACAATCATGTTGAATGTGTATTGAGACTTTTTTTGGAGTGAGAATAACGCTCAACTCGATCAAATTGGTATTTTTATTTGTTTGGTAATTTAATTTCCTCGCCTTCCTAATAAAATATCTACTCCTTATACAATCATGTTGAATGTGTATTGAGACTTTTTTTGGAGTGAGAATAACGCTCAACTCAAAATTAATGATAGCAAAAAATTTACAAAAAATAACACGATTAAACAAAGAAACAATGCTGCCGGTCTCAAGGAATTTAACTCGTAGGGTAATCTGTCATGGCTCCCTAAATGTCAGCCATTGGGCCAAACCACATAAAGCTTGCATCTTTCCTCTCGTGTGTTCTTTCTCTTCTTGCACCTACACTCTACATGTATGCTAACACTTTGGTCAAGATAAATTAACCATATCAGCTCTCGTCAATCACTTATTAATTGGTGTCATTAACTTCATAATCGAAAATTAGCATGCTGCTGGCACTAAACAGATGAAATGAAATCCCTATCAATTACCTGAGTTCCCCACTGCCCCTTGACGCAAGCATCGGTCGAGATCTTGCCGTCTCGGCCGCGCATCAGCTCCCTCAGCCCATCGATCTCCCCCTCGTCGTACACGTAGATCTTGAGGTCCAGCCTCGATCCGAACCCTCTTTCAGGCCAATTGAAGGCCGAGGACGAAGCCGAGGTTGAGGCTGAAGAGGATGAAGATGAAGACGAAATGGAGCAAGAGAGGCGGTCGAAGGCGCGGGTGAGGACGAAGGTGACGGCGATGAGAGAGAGCGCCGCGATCTGGTGGGCCCTGCTGAACGCCGGGTGGTGGGGCCCGCCGCCGCCGCCGCCGCCGCCGGAGAAAGGGTTTCGAGGCCGCATTCTTTTCTTTCTCCTTCTCTTGTGCTCGGTTTTGACTCCGGAGTGCTAATGATACTCTCATGTGTAGTATATCTATTATGGGTTTTTGTATTTCTCACCCCAAAATTTCAATATTTTCAGAATTCACCACCAAAATCTTGTATTTTCAAATTTCATCACAAAACTATTAAAATGTCTAAATTTCACTCCAAAAATCTAATATTTCCAAATTTCACTATCAATACTATTAAGCTGTCCAAATTTCACCTCCAAAATCTATTATTTCTGAATTTCATCCCAGAACTATTAAGTTGTCCAGACTTCATCCTAAATGACCATCATCTTTTTTCTTATGTTAAATAGCGACTAGAGGTATATATTTCTCACGATTTCAAAATTACGAATTCTTTTGAGAGTGAAATTTAGAATATTTTGCCTTCATCTAATATTTGTCATTTTAATAGATAAAATTAAGCTGCTTTATGGTTTTCCTATAACGTTTACGACGGCTTGAAACAACAATATAAGTCAGCGTTACTCATATGTAAAGTGATGGTTTAATTCAAGTACTTTATGGTTAGGGTATCATAGGCTGAGCTCAATGATCTTGGAGAAAGAGTTGATAGCAAAATGGAGAAAATTAAGCAACTTTTTGCAAAAATGAAGTTTTAATTGTTAATGACTTAATGGTTTTGATGGTGAAATTTGGACAGCTTAATGGTTTTTGGGATGAAATTCGGAAATACTAAATTTTAGGGATGAAATTTGGACAACTTAATAGTTTTGGGGGTGAAACTTGGAAATGCTAGATTTTGGTAGTGAAATTCAACACTGCAATACTTTTGGGGATGAAATTTGGAAACACTAGATTTTGGAGGGAAAGTTTATAAATATTGAAATTTTAGGGATACGATATGAAAAATCCCATCTATTAATTAACTATTTTTTAATAACATATGGTAAGCCAATATAGCCGAACTTTAACCCTCTTGTTCGTATATAAGAGGCACTCATACTGCCAATGTGCAGTAGCTCAACTGGTATAGACACTTCCCTTCTTGAGGACAGTGCAGGATTCGAACCCAAGTTGGGATATAAGATTAACGCTTTCAGGGCAAATTCGTGGATCTCCTGGATGTATGCGTGCATGTGTTGTGTATGTTGGTTAAGGTTGGACCAGTGGCAAAAAAAATACACCCACCCTTCATCTTTTAAATCATAGAAGACCAATACTAAATATGTTATTGGCTAACTGATGATGCTCGATATCGGTGATCTCCCAGATTGTGACACGTGGCAGATGACGTGTCTCGAAGCCCGTAAGGAAGGACCAATAACAGCACGTCGGAAGAACACCCGGGTCTGCGACCCTTGGACGTGGCCGACCCTCTGTGACCGACCACACAACTTCTGTGCCCTCCTTACAAACAACTGTTGGCTCACCTCCGAGCCCCCGCACAATTGGCCTCCTCGACCCCCTCTGCTCGTCTTCGGGCTACCGCAGAACCTAGGTACCTCGGCCTCCTGCTCGTCTCCGAGCTTCCCGCCGAGCTCATATTCCTCGGTCATATCGACCGACCAACGACACCTAGCGCAGGCGCAACCGCCTCACCTCCGCGAATCTCGCTATATGCGAGATATCCGCCGGCCACGTCCCGCTTTCCACGCCATCACGATCCCCCATTAACGAGCCTGTCTCGCCATTAATGGGAGATCCCGCCTATCACGCGGGCGTGACGCTGGGAGCGTAACGGCCGGCATGATTCCCGTGCCTGCCTGCCTGTTGCCACCACTATATAAACCCCTTTCCAGACGGATCAAGTAAGTGAATTTCTCCCCACTAGGCCGTTACTCTGCTTAAATATCCGATCTAACTTGATCGTCGGAGGGTCCTCGGTGGTACAACCACCCCGGGATTTCCTTGCAGGTAGCTCGGCCACTGATCAGTCGAAAATAATGTATTTTTAACACGTCAATTTCCCTAACATTTGCACTCATTTAGAAGTGTTCGGTATTCATATTTCATATATTAGCAAATCAGTCGTAAAATATCAGATTTCATGTATTAGACTTTTAAACCGACACTTTAAGGGAAATTAACCGCATTTCATGGCATCGCATCATTTCTGTATTTGCGCAACACTTGTTTCGAGATTTGTGCAGGAAAATCCAGGAGACAGGCCAAAATTGTTATTTAGCTGATCAAACCTTACGCCAACTCAATCATTTCAGATCTGGTAGCAATTCAGAAGGAATTATACAATTATATATATCAAACAAAGGCCCATACATCAGCCCAAACAAGCACCAGAGAGCCCAAGCTCTAACTCCCCCAAAGAGCCGCGGATCCGCGGCGGGAGCGTGCTTGCGCCGCGGATCCGCCGCTCTTTTTCCACGTCATCAGCTAATTTTCAGTGTACAATTCTCATCCCAGGGCCTACACCTCATTGTGATACGTCAAATTCCATAATTCTCCAGAAGCTACTGCCAGATCAGCAAAGAAGATTAAGCAAGGCTAATCTTAATTAAGCTCCTAACTAATCACATCTAGAAGCTTCTCCCCTAACCAACTTTTGGAGGGAAATTTGAATTTCCTCAACAAACTTTAGGAGGGAAACTTAGAATTTGAAATCCTAGATCTAGGGTTTAGTTATCTATAAATAGGAACCTAGACCTAGGGTTAAAGGCTAATCAATCATTAGGTTAAATAATCTCCCATTCCTAAAATCCTCATTCTTCATCTTCTTCCACAAGTCTAGTGACAAGGCTTGTGCAAAACCCTAACCCTAATTCCACTCCAAATTCAAGATCTTGAGTACCAATCAAGCGAGAAGCCTTCAACCTTTTAGGAGCCGAGCCGATCTTCAATCGGGCAAGTGATCCAAGCCGATTCGCGACCCACGGAGACGAGCGAAGCCAAGTCGACGATCGAATTCTTCCTCTTGTAGTTCTTGAGCGAATGTAATGAAATTGTTGATGTAAATAAAAGGTGAAATTCTTTAATCTTGCTTTCTTTTAATTCTTGCATCATGATTAGATCTCAATTTGCAATTGTAGTTCTTGTTGTGATGTTTGAGTAAAACTCCGCTCGTAAAGGAGTCGAGACGATTGTAGAATGATGATGTAACAAATCTTAATACGATTTTTAAGTCCTACGAGTTTTGTAAACCCTAGCAAGTTCAAGAATCGATGACCTAGTTTTGTAGCGATGCTTTCTTGATTGTGATCGCTTGAAATTAGGGATCTACGATCGTTTCTTGAATTTACTAGAGACTAGAATATGAATGATATCGATAAAAGAACAAGGGATAAGATGAAACCCTAGTTTCACAAGAAATCCCTAATTCTTGTCGATCATCATCGATCTAGTATCAATTCATCGAAGGATAAGAATACGTAATTATAAGATTACATCACATCTATAGATCCGATCGATTCCTACGAGCCTCATTTCGATTCTTGATATTTGGTTTGGAAAAATCAACAAACTATCAATTCTTGATTCTATCTTTTTCTTGTTATTAGATCTATATTTTCTAATTCTTGAACTTCAAATATAAATCATGAATTGTTTGTTTTCTTTTCTTTAAAGTTTCAATTCATCTAATTCGAAAGACTAACGATTATACTTTCCCTGTGGACGATCCGCACTCACTAACAATCTACATCCGACACCGTAGTTGATTGCGGTCAAATAATTTTTGGTTGTGATTTCTTTACAATTTCCAACATACACAATCGAGAAATTCTTTTCAATCAAATGGCGCCGTTGCCGGGGACGGTGCGCTAATTGTTCGTATTTTGAAATTTGAGTTGAAAATTTTATTCCATCTAAATTTTGTGATCAAAATTCGTGCAAACACTAATACGTGTGTTGTGATTTGATTGCGAGAAAATCTGGAATCATTGGAGCTGTGGAAAAATTTTCCTGAAACATCCAGAGAGCTGTGTAGGTGAACAGAAGCTTGTGCACAAATTTCTGTGCACTGATCCCAACATACCGCGGCGGAAGCGCGGCATTAGTGCGCATCCGCGGCGGATCCGCCGCAGTTCTAGCTCCTCTCTGCACCAAACTTTCTCTGTAAGCTTCTATCTTTCTTATCTCTCTCTCTCTCTGCTCCAATTAACAATTTGCTGCAGGTTTCTTTGCAAATAATCGCAGCGCGCAAAAGCAAAATAAAATTTGTGCGTGTTTTTGATTTTTGGTTGTTTGCATTTTAATACGGAAATTAAGGGGCACGACCAAATCCAAATTAGGTGGGGATTTCATTACCCTTCCTAGGCCCCGAAAATCGCAAAACTTGCATCCGCATTTACCATCATTAATTAAAAGAAATCTAGAGATGACTCTAAGGACCGTCGCGCTCAATTAGGACAGAAGAAGGCCGTGGGTAATTCATTGCTTATCCGCGTTTTCTTGTGGTGCCTAAGGCGAGTGTGTCTAAGGCTAGTGGTTTTTAATTAAGCCCACTACTTACGTTGTGGAGTATCTTCCCACTTACCTGGCACTTATCCGGCCACAGGGGGACAAAGAGGCAGTGGAAGATTCTATCCCGCGACTTGTCTTTTGGCAGTTAGGAGTGGTCTAGAGCCGGACCTAGGTGACCACTAGATTCTAGGGTTTTTGTTGTTGCATTTGTTGTGTTGCATCATATTTTCAAAAATCCGTATCATTTTTCAAAGCAAACACCGCATTCATATCATTTCCCCTAATTATAAATTCATGCTGCCACTTGTACTAACCCTTTTTAGTACAAGATAGGCTGGACAACGGGATTCTAGTGCCTGTTTGTCCGCGTCCCCCGATTGACCCAAAAGTCGGTATTTCTACATTTACCTTTTCTTTACCCACCACCACACCCACCCCGATTAAAATGCGTGTATGGGATACCGTATATTAATTGGGCGGCTTGCTAATGGTCGGGTCGTATGTGATATGACCGGATTAGTGAATCAAGTGTTGATTTATCATTAGCTTCTCACTACAAAATCCTATCTTATTTATTTTGGATGTATGCATGCATGTATGCATTCATTTTTTGTTCTTGCACATGTGGATGTGCATGCACACATGCATACATACATCATATTATCATGGTTGTTTATACAATGAGAATGGTGGATATATAAGAATTACACCATGGTTATTTTTGGATTATTATTGGATTTAAATTAAAGCAAAAGGAAATGAAAAATGGGTTAAATCATTTAAGAGTTTCTACACTCTTCTAAACTCAACCATGCTCACCTAACTTTTAACCCATGGTTTATTTTCTTATTGTGCTTTTAACTTAAATCAAATGATATTTTTAAATCTAACCATGGTTGGTTATGAGAAAGAAAAATATATATATAGTTATTTTTCTTTTCTCTTTCAAGGATAATTCATTCTCTTCTTCAAAAAAGACCACCATCTTCATCAACCTCCATGCTTTGCTCTCTAGTTCTTATAAGAGAGTAAAATACTCATAAAAATAGGATTTTGAAGTGAGATCCATAGCCACAACCTCATTCTAATCAAGTTTAGCCGACTTGATTAGAGTGTTCTCTTGGTTTTTCCAAATTTGCTAGCTTGGACGGGAAACTCCAAGTGGATCGTCGTGGACGTAAGAGGACAACAAGAGGACCTTCTTCCAACACCCAAGAGCCTAAGGAGTGAAGCAAAAAGGGGAGCTACAAAGGTTGTAGCCTTCAAACCCTTATCTTTACTAGTTTAAAGTTTGTTAACCCTAATTCTCTAGGATCGATCCCTTTGCATGTTAGTTTAGCACCTTAAAAAACATAACTTTGGGTCATGTGATGCTTCAAAACACTTCATAGGGTGCTATACTATCCTTACATTGGTATCAGAGCCGAACTAGAACATTAGGCGACCTTTTTGCGAAGTAAAAACTCCGATCGAAACAAAATACGACTTTTTAAGGTGCTCTCTGGAAATTTTTTAAAAACTGACTTTTTTCAGAATTTAAAATTCTCAAAAAATAGAGCAGGTAAATATAAGACAAACTGGAAATTCCGTGCCCATGAACAGTACTTTTGGCCGCGGAACCGCGGCATAAGCAAGCTTAGGCCGCGGATCCGCGGCCATATAAGGGTATCTTTGACCAATTTTTGCACAGTGTTTTTCTTTACCTGCTATAGTATATTTTGAGTATGTTTAATCTGAATCTGCTGTTGAAAAATTCTGGAGATGTTTTTGGACTCGTGGTTTCGATCGGAATTTTCATTTCGTTTTCTTTTCCGGGTAAACTAGAAAGTATTGAAGTGTTTGAACGAATATCATTTACTCAATATTCACGGGGTTTAAATAGTTTGGAGATACGTGCAAGTCTTTTTGTGGTGGTCCCTCTAGAAGACAACAAACCTTAACTCGATTATGTGACCGTCTCGAACTGCCCTTTGAACCCTAGGGTTTGGGGCAGTACGGCGTGCCACATGTGAGGCGTTGGCTTGACCCTTCTACGGCTGGACCGCCACTACTGTGTCACACTCCGGATCTTTTGAACCCTGCTCAAGTGTTGAGCTTTAGTGAATCTTGGGTGCTTGATTGTTCGTTCGAAAACTTTAATACTGTCTGTTTGTCTGGAATGTGATACAATATGTGGAATTCATATGGTTTAGGCATGAAATACGAAATATGTGATATTTCGCATTTATGATGTCTAAAGAGAATCTGGATTCCAAATATTGTAGTTTTACACTTTCTTTTCTGTGACCGTAAGTGTAGTATGTTAGATATCGCCGGTTTCGTTGCTATACATCAACGACAATTGGGGTATGCATACTTACTTACGTTGATGATATGTGATATTATGTGTTGCTGAGATATGATGTGTAGGATTGTCGCGATCGAATAGCTGGGGTTTTTTTTGTGAGATGAGAGTTTTACATTTTCATTCATGTAAATTCAAATGTAATGTAATATTCTTTTATTTGGGGCACTTTCAGGTTGCGGTTGTGTCACCAGTGTTGTATATTATTTACTTTTCCGCATTAGGATGGACCCAAGGAGGGGAGCACAGGTGACCGAGTTCTGGGGTTCAGTGGGAGGCCATCTCGAGGAGTCGAGACCGGGTCTCCTAAACTCCAGGATTGGTAGGGTCACTTGCCGCTCTCGTAGGGGTCCAGGGTGTGGGCTTGGCTATTCATCGCGACCGTGGAATCCGTATTTTCTATTCTGGCTAAATACTAAATACGGACGTCCTAGGATATCCCACGTTATATCTATGTTTCTGCTGCCTGTGTTCTGTGATATCTGAGACGAATGACATATTATATATATGATATATAGTAGACGTTGCTTATGTTTTACACCCGCGCTAGTCCCGTCCCGGTATGCCGTTAGTTAAGTAACCTAACGGTGCATAACGGAACATTGCGGCGAATGCGGATGGCATAAGCGTACGTGTTATTTTCGTTTCTTTTCTGTGATTGGCTTTAGGACTTAAATGATGGGATTACATTAATGTGATTAATGTAAAGAAAATAAACCTAAAAAGATGTTGTAGAATCGGATTTAAAAACTACTCGGCTATTTATGAAAAAGCTACATTTCAAAACTACGGAGCTTAAGCCACTCCTTTTGAAAACTATTTGATTCTACAACGATATCAAGTTCAAAGCGTTAAAGATTTTCTTAAAAATCATTCGCAACCCTCCGTCATTTTAGGAAGTAGAGTACTTAGTATTCGTGCTACGTTTGTTGACTTTAGTTAAGGCGTAGTGTACGGTAGCTAAGTGATGTCTTCCTACACTGCATATGATGCAGATTAATTAGGACATTCATGCGACTTTGTTGACCATAGTTAAGGGTCATATGGGTGGGTCTAATTGATCAAGAAATGACGGGTAGAACTTGACTGGTACTTATGATTTGTTGACCGTAGTTAAGGTCATAAGTACTAGGGGTAAAAATTACATCGAGAATTTCAAGTGTTGAAATTTGCAATGAGATTGCATACCTTCCATGTGATGGTTGGATCCCGATCCCACTGTGGGCAATAGTTGCTCCTAGGAGAGTTTTACAGTTTACAATTAGCTAACTCATTAGGTGTCTAGAAAGGTGTTAACGGGGCTCCGCCTCTAGGAAAACGAGGTTTACTCTAATTAGGTCCGTGCGAAAGCTCGGGGAACCTCCCTCAAAGTACCGACACTGGCCTGGCTGAACGGTTAGCGAAGTTGTAGACTGTAATTAATCCTGGCTAGTTTTTCTTTTTAAGGTTTGAAAGAAAACTTGATAAAAAGCAGTGGGAAACATCGATTAGACAAGATAATAAACCAATCTAATCTATGCAAGAGCTTTCGCTGAGTGTATTCTTTTCTCTCTCTTAATGGCAGATACCAATGACTGGACTTAAGCTTCTACTAGATAAAAACAAACTGAATGGGACCAACTATAAAGACTGGCTAAGGAATCTGAAGATCGCCTTGACTTATGATAAAGTATCATATGTCCTCACGGCTTCAGCCCCGCCCGTCCCAGGTCCAAAATCCTCAGTTGCAGACATTGAAGTCCGCAAGACATGGGACGCTGACTGTGCCACGGCCACATGCCTCGCGCTTGCATCGATGGATAACACACATCAAAAGCAGCACGAGGACATGGACATTCACGGAATACTGCTCCATACAAAGGAGTTGTATGGGGAGCAATCCCGCGTATTACGATACGAAGCATCAAAGAAACTGTTTCAGATGCGAATGGCCCCTGGCACACCAGTAGGAGATCATGTGTTGAAGATGATAGCTCTTATAGAAGAGCTTGAGGACCTTGGATGGACAATGGACAATGAACAATATATAGATATTATTCTGCAGTCCCTCCCCTCCACCTTTGCTCAGTTCATAGTGAACTTCAACATGCATGGCATGGAGAAGGACCTCCCTGAACTCCTTAATATGTTAAGGAGTGCAGAGAGCACTATGAAGTCAGCAAAGACTCCCGTTATGACCATTGGGCAGTCTTCTTCTTCTCGCCCAAAAGTTAAGGCCAAGGGAAAGAAAAAGAAGAAACCCACTAATCCTAAGGGCGGAGTCAAAAAGGTGAAGGGAAAGGGAAAGTCCACGGCTGGAGACCCGGGGAAAGGCGAGTGTTTTCATTGCCACAAGACAGGACACTGGAAGCGCAATTGCACGGAGTACCTAAGTCTCAAGAAGAAGCATGGTGATGCTTCTGCTTCAGGTGCGTTTGTGACTGAAAACTGTTTTTCTATAAACTCTGCTTCCTGGGTATTGGATACCGGTTCAGGTTCTCACATTTGCAATTCTATGCAGGGGCTGAGAAATAGCAAGGTTTTGAGGACAGGTGACCATACTCTCCGCGTTGGAAATGGTTCCAATGTACATACAGTCGCAGTGGGAGAGTATCACTTGGGGTTGCCATCTGGATGTATTTTGATTTTGAATCCATGTTATTTTGTACCAACTATGCTATGTAATATAATATCCGTTTCTTTGTTGGACAATGAAGGGTATAATTTTATGTTGCAGAACAATGTTATGAACATTCACCTAAATCAAATGTTGGTTGGGTATGGTACACTTAATAACGGAATATATGTCCTAAATCAACACACAGTTTTCAGTATACAACACACTAATAAAAAAAAACTTTCAGAATTAAATGAAGCTTTTCTTTGGCACTGTAGACCTTGTCATATTAACGAAACAAGACTAAACAAGTTACATAAAGATGGATATTTAAATTCTTTTGAATATAAATCTTATGCGACTTGCCAGTCTTGTATCAAGGGTAAAATGACCAAAACTCCGTTTACCGGACACGGAGAAAGAGCTACTCAGCTCCTGGGCCTCATACATAGTGATGTATGTGGGCCTATGTCTACACAGGCTAGAGGCGGTTTTTCATACTTCATTACATTCACTGACGATTTCTCAAGATTCGGTCATTTATTTTTATTAAAGCATAAGTCCGACGCTTTCGAGAAATTCATTGAATATAAATAAGAAGTAGAAAAACAAACCAGCTTGAGTATTAAGATGCTTCGATCAGATCGAGGTGGTGAGTATCTCAGTGCAGAATTTGCAAACTTCCTAAAAGAGAATGGGATTCTCTCTCAGCTCACTCCCCCTTACACACCACAGCACAACGGTGTGTCAGAACGACGGAATAGGACCCTATTAGATATGGTCCGATCCATGATGAGTGACGCTGAGTTACCAGTCTCGTTTTGGGGGCATGCATTGGAGACTGCAGCGTTTCTGCTAAACAGGGTTCCAACCAAAGCCGTGTCTACCACGCCATATGAGATATGGAATGGGAAGAGACCATCTCTTAAAAGAATTAAGATTTGGGGTTGCCCGGCCTATGTTAAAAAGCAGAATCCGGACAAACTCGAGACACGGTCAGTCATGTGTAACTTTGTGGGATATCCAAAGAATTCTTATGGATATCTGTTCTACCACAAAGAGGAACAAAAGGTGTTTGTTTCTCAGTATGCCACATTCCTGGAAAAAGAGTTTTTCACAGATAAAGATGATGGCAAGGTAGTAGATCTAGAAGAGGTTCTGGAGACACAAACTACAAATGACGATTTGGTTGAACTGGCTGTTGCAACAGAAACTGAAGAACCTCGGCCACTCCGTAGGTCTGGTAGGACTTCTCGCCCACCGGAGAGGTACTACGGTTTCCTCATTGATGGTGACAGAGAAGATTGCATCATGGATGATGATGATCCTACCAGTTTTCAGCAAGCTATCACGAGTGGTGACTCTGTGAAGTGGCTGGATGCCATGAGATCCGAAATGGAGTCTATGTACACCAACAAAGTATGGACTTTGGATGTTGTACCCCCTGGGGTAAAACCTGTAGGGTGCAAATGGATCTTTAAAAGAAAGATTGGTGTGGATGGGCAGGTAGAGACCTATAAGGCAAGACTTGTGGCGAAAGGTTTTCGTCAAAGACCAGGTCTGGACTATGACGAAACTTTTTCGCCCGTAGCCATGCTTAAATCCATTCGGATCCTACTTGCTATTGCTGCTCACTACGACTATGAAATCTGGCAGATGGACGTTAAAACAGCATTTCTAAATGGAGATTTAGAAGAATGCGTTTATATGGATCAGCCAGAGGGCTTCATTGACAGTGGGAGCAGCGAAAAAGCATGTAGGCTGCTTAAATCCATATATGGGTTAAAGCAGGCATCTCGGAGTTGGAACATCTGTTTCGATGATGTTATCAAAGAGTTTGATTTCATCAAAAATCCAGATGAACCTTGTGTTTATAAGAAGGCTGTAGGAAGAGCTGTCACATTCCTCGTATTGTACGTGGATGACATTCTTCTGATAGGAAATGATATTCCTATGCTACAGTTGGTCAAATCATTCTTATCACTAAGGTTCTCCATGAAGGACCTGGGTGATGCCACATACATCCTGGGCATAAGGATCTATAGGGATAGATCCAAAAAGTTATTGGGATTGTCCCAAACCAGGTATATCAACACCATCCTAAAGAGGTTTAGTATGGAAGACTCCAAGCGGGAAGACTCCAAGCGGGGTGCCTTACCCGCTTGCCATGGAGTCACTCTCTCCAAGGATTCTTGTCCAAAGACCGATGAAGAGAGAGCTCGCATGAGCATTATACCTTATTCTTCGGCAATAGGGTCTATAATGTATGCGATGTTATGTACACGCCCAGATGTAGCTTATGCACTTAGTATTGTAAGCAGGTATCAATCCAACCCAGGGGAGAACCACTGGACAGCTGTGAAGAACATTCTTAAGTACTTACGAAGGACTAAAGAATTGTTCTTGGTGTATGGTAATACAGATCTCCAAATGGAGGCCTTTACCGATTCGAGCTTCCAGAGCGATAAGGATGACAGCAAATCTATCTCAGGGTTTGTATTTACCCTCAATGGAGGGGCGGTAAGTTGGAAGAGTTCCAAACAGGATACCATTGCAGACTCTACGATGGAAGCTGAGTACATTGCTGCAAATGATGCCGCCAAGGAAGCCGTCTGGATGAAGAAGTTCGTCTCGGAGCTAGGAGTAGTTCCAACCATTATTGATCCAATACCTTTGTATTATGACAATAATGGGACGATGGCGTTAGCCAAGGAGCCCAGATCCCATCAGTGGTCCAGACATATCCTGAGGCGCTTTCATTTGATCCGGGAGATTGTAGATCGCCGCGAGATCGAGATTAAGAGAGTTGACACAAAGAACAACGCCGCGGATCCATTCACCAAGGCCCTCCCTCAGCCGCAGCATGAGCGACTTTTTGAGATGTTGGGTATGAGATACGCCAATAACTGGCCTTAGTGCAAGTGGGAGATTGTTGGATATATGTATGCCCTAGAGGCCATTATGTGATAGTGGATGTATCTATACATGTATATATATTCAGTTTGCATTCTTGCTCGACATGATAGTATGCTATCTGGTACTTCTTTATCTGACATGTTTATTTGATCATGCTTCTATTCATTCACACATGCTGATAAAGCCCTGAGGATATCGGCTTGACTACTCTGATTATGATGGAGATCATACTAGTGGGACATCTGTAGTCTATAAGCATATCCTGGAACGTCCCTAGTCGTAGGTATATCGAGACGGGGCATTGATATACCAGAGTAGACTAGCGTATATGATACTAGACCCATACGATGGGCGATGAATGTTCCCACATTCATCGATGTTTGACATCAAGATCATATACGGGTGCTCAGTGGTGACTGGGTACACTGGACGGACTCACCGAGAACTCCTATATGGAATTATATCTATCGTCGGATAGCAGTTCTCAGGTGACACTGGTACAGGTTAGTCTGTAGACCCGAGATCGTCATAGAGCCTTGTGTGTTCTCCCACTGTACTTTGATTGCCACCCTACCACGGCTCTACTGAGTCGTGCAAACAGGTGGCCGTTGGGTACAGTCCCGAGACACACGAAGGCAATGAGCGATAGGAAGGGTTTCGTCTCTCCCAGTATTGGGAGTTGATGCTGTGCTGTGCTCGACTGGTTATAACAGCAAGTCCCTGGCCAGGGCTGCTGAGATTTGCTGATAAGTGTTATCAGTAGTTTCTCGATCTGTTATAGACCATTCACCGACACGACTTATTGAGTTATTGGGGTCGACGTGACCATCCCTAGGCTCGATATGCAGCATATCTAACGAAGAGACCGGACTGTACGGTAGTGTTGCCGGATGGCTCGACTGGAGTTGTAACAGGTTCGCTTGTTTTCTTCTAATCGCTCAATACCCGGGTGGCCGTTACGTTTAGCTGACCGCTTGCGGCTTGGGGGTGCTTGATATGATCATCACCCACTGCCGGCGTATTGACGAGTCTTAGAGTCCCACATAGGAGTTACCTAGTCCAGACGAAACGTTGTGGTGCGCGTATGAGATATGCGCTTGGACCCGATTAAAATGCGTGTATGGGATACCGTATATTAATTGGGCGGCTTGCTAATGGTCGGGCCGTATGTGATATGACCGGATTAGTGAATCAAGTGTTGATTTATCATTAGCTTCTCACTACAAAATCCTATCTTATTTATTTTGGATGTATGCATGCATGTATGCATTCATTTTTTGTTCTTGCACATGTGGATGTGCATGCACACATGCATACATACATCATATTATCATGGTTGTTTATACAATGAGAATGGTGGATATATAAGAATTACACCATGGTTATTTTTGGATTATTATTGGATTTAAATTAAAGCAAAAGGAAATGAAAAATGGGTTAAATCATTTAAGAGTTTCTACACTCTTCTAAACTCAACCATGCTCACCTAACTTTTAACCCATGGTTTATTTTCTTATTGTGCTTTTAACTTAAATCAAATGATATTTTTAAATCTAACCATGGTTGGTTATGAGAAAGAAAAATATATATATAGTTATTTTTCTTTTCTCTTTCAAGGATAATTCATTCTCTTCTTCAAAAAAGACCACCATCTTCATCAACCTCCATGCTTTGCTCTCTAGTTCTTATAAGAGAGTAAAATACTCATAAAAATAGGATTTTGAAGTGAGATCCATAGCCACAACCTCATTCTAATCAAGTTTAGCCGACTTGATTAGAGTGTTCTCTTGGTTTTTCCAAATTTGCTAGCTTGGACGGGAAACTCCGGGTGGATCGTCGTGGACGTAAGAGAACAACAAGAGGACCTTCTTCCAACACCCAAGAGCCTAAGGAGTGAAGCAAAAAGGGGAGTGTTAGTTGTATGTATGCCCTAGAGGCCAGTATTGTACAGATGATGTATATTATATTGGATGCTTGGACATATATATAGAGATGACTTTCTTGCTCGACATGATAGTATGCTATCTGGTTGCTCTTTATCTTAACATGTACACTAGTCTCTTTATACTGTATTATAGTTACATGTTGGTAAAGCCCTTAGGATTTGTACTTGACTACCTGGACTATGATGCAGATCATACTAGTGGGGACATGGTAGTCCATAAGTACATCCTTCAAGGTCCCTAGTCGTGGGTGTATCGAGACGGGGCATCGATATACCAGTGTAGACTAGCGTATACGCTTCTCGACCCATGTGATGGGCGATGGATGATCCCATATCCATTGGTGTTTGACATCAGAGATGGTATACGGGTGCTCAGTGGAGACTGAGTACACTGGACGGACTCGCCGAGAACTCCCAGATGGTATTATACCTCACGTCAGATGGCAGTTCTCAGGTGACACTTGTACAGGTTAGTCTGTAGACCCGAGATCGTCATAGAGTCTTGTGTGATTCCCACTGTGCTTTGATCTCCACCTTACCACGTCCATGAGGGCGTGCAAAACGGTGGTCTTTGGGTACAGTCCCGAGTCACATGGAGGCAATGAGCGATAGGAGGGGTTTCGTCTCTCCCGGTATTGGGAGTTGATGTTGCGCTGTGCTCGATTGGCCGTAACAGGGAAGTCCCTGGCCAGGGATGATCAGAGATTTGCTGGTAAGTGTTACCAGTAGTTTCTCGACCCGTTATGAGCCTCACATCGGCACGACTTATCGGTTATTGGGGTCTGACGTATACCACCCCTAGACTTGATATACGACGTATCAGACGAACAGACCGGACTGTACGGTAAGTGTTACTGGTTGGATTCACAGGAGTGTGAGCGGGCTAGCTCGTCGATCTTCTGATCGCTCAATACCCGGATGGCCGTTACGTTTAGCAGACCGCTTGCGGCTTGTGGGTGCTTGATATGATCATCATCTGCTACCGGCGTATTGACGAGTCTTTAGAGTCCTACACAGAGGTTTCCTGGCTCAAGCGAAACGAAATAGGAGTGCATATGAGATATGTGCGAAAGCGAGAATAATGCGTGTATGTGATACCGCATTTCATTCTCGCGATAAATGTTTCGATTGGTTATATTCGATATGACCTAGTTATCGAATCATTGATTCGATAAATCGATACATTGAATACTAGTCGGTTATGTGCGACATGACCGGATCATTGAATCAAATGTTGATTTAATGATTTAATGTATAATTATATATTTGATATATTACTTTGCATTAACTAGTATTGGTTCACTTTATACGGATTTTCTCACTTGATGTGCAAGTTGTATATGTGATATACTTTTGTGCACATATATGTATCATGTTTGATGATACTTGATCATTTAGTTAAGTGTATAGGATTAAACCATGATTAATTTGATAATTAGGGTTTTGCATATCCATTTATTTATTTATTTGTTTATTTATTTATTTGGAAATGATTATGATAAGAATGGTGGCTTTCTTTGTCTTTTAGTTGAAGCTTCATGAAGCTTTGACTTCTTAACCATTCTTATCGTCATGCTTAACCCTAACCCATCCATTAACCATGGTCTATTCTCTACACTTAACCCTAGTTGGAATTATGATAAGTATTATTTTTCCTTTTCATTTTAGAAAGACTTATCATATTCTTTCTTCTTCTTGACCTTCTTCTTCAAGAAAGAAACCTTGATGCCATCAATGGCATCTTGAGTTCTAAAGTGAGAAATCCAATTCTAAAGTGAACCCATCTCCTTTTTCTTCACCCTCTACCTCTTGCCAAGTTGTTTTAGGTGTTTTCTTCACAAGTTTCACAACTTGGTGAAGTTGGAGCTTGAACTTGTGCAACCTCGACGTAGATCATCTTCGGCACGAAGCCGACGACCTATTCCGCTCACTTCTCCGATGAAGCCGTCGCGAGAGTCCGAGGTTCGAGATGGACAGCGAGGGGATGACCACATGGAGCTAAGCAAGTGGATATCCGGATCTACAAAGGTTGTAGCATCTCAACTTTAGTTAAGTAGTTAACTAGATTATCTTTTCGCCTAGATTTCTAGCAACGATCCGTTAACTAGGGTTTCTCGGCACCATAATTTTTAAATTGGCATGATCGATGCCTTGTGAGACCTCTATAGTGTGCCTAGGAACCCTACAGGGAGCTACAAAGGTTGTAGCCTTCAAACCCTTATCTTTACTAGTTTAAAGTTTGTTAACCCTAATTCTCTAGGATCAATCCCTTTCCATGTTAGTTTAGCACCTTAAAAAACATAACTTTGGGTCATGTGATGCTTCAAAACACTTCATAGGGTGCTATACTATCCTTACACCCTGTACCCGACCTGCAAGCACGAGCTGGCCCTCCTCAGGGCCCCCTGCAAATTGGCCTCCTCGGCCCCTCAGCTCGCCCCGAGCTGCCACAAGACCAAGACTCCTCGGCCTTCTTGCTCGTCCCCGAGCTCCCCAGCCGAGGCCGTCTTCCTCGGTCCTCCGACCAACTCCACCGCTCACAGGCGTAACCGCCGCTCCGCAGATCTCGCCATGCGCAAATTCTCCTCCAGCAACATCCCACGTTCCACTCCATCACGATCCCCATTAATGGGCAATCCGCTCTCTACGCGAGCGTGACGTCGGGAGGATAACTGCCGGCGAGATTCTCGCGCCTGCTGCTGCGTGCCGCCACCGCTATATAAACCCCCATCACAGAGGGGTAAAGGAAGCCATTCTTTATTCCACTTAGCCGTTACTCTGCTCGGATCTAATACTAACTTGATCGTCGGAGGGTCCTCGGTGGTACCAAACCACCCCAGGACTTCCTTGCAGGTACTCAGTGCTAAACTCCTCAAATCACCAATCTCCTCACAACCCATTGAGACCCACACGCAACAGGAGATCACCTCCAAAATCCACCGGGAGATCGACGGAAGACAACATCTGAAGGAGACCCGAAAAGGACCCCCATCAGTTGGCGCCGTCTGTGGGAACACAAACTCCACAAAAACAAAGTTGGCCTTGTGATCTCCGTCCACATGGCAAGCAACCATCCCGAAGATCCAGGTACCAGCTGCCGCCGCCCCCTCACCGGAGGCGCGGACGAACCTCCTCCGGCGACCATTGTCAACGCCCTCGCCAGCCGAATAGATCGGCTACAGTCCCTCGTGGAGGCGCTCGTCCGCGTCCAAACGGCTGGGCCTGGCCCCCAGATCGCCGCTCCTCTGCCTCTAGAAGGCTCTGCCCTCGTCAGCATAGCTGACCACCGGCAGGATACGACTCCTGGCCACAGATCTCACGGGCCGATACTCCTTGAGGCCCGCTGGGCGCCTCACAGCTCCACACCAAGGTCCGCCGCCAGAGCGCCTCGCCTCGAGCCTCCTCACGACCCTTACCCCCCTTAGGATATGTCGGTTACCTCGCCTTTCCACAGGCATGATCGACACCCCCTCCCCCGACGGGGCCACATAGAGGGGGCTCGCCACGACGGCTCGAGAGCCACCTCGCCCAGGGATCTGAGGAACCTCATCGAAAGGAACCGAGGCCGTGCCCAGATGCAGGTCTCCCATAGCAGAGGCCAGGGATCACAAGGCGCCGAATCCTCGGGGTACTACGGCCGACTCGACGCCCTCGAGAAGAAGATCGAGGGCATGCGCCGGGAAGGTCACATCTCGGGCGACGGGGCTAAGTACGCCGCCAACTCGCTCACCAAGCCGTTCACCGAGGGACTGTTCGTTGTCCACGTCTCCTTGCGCAACAAGCCCCCGAAGGTCTCTCTGTTCGACGGGAAAACCGACCCGAAAGACCATTTGGATGCTGTCACCGTGGGGATAAGCTTCCAGGACCATTCCGACATCGCTCAGTGCAGGGCCTTCCCAGCCACCCTCATCCGCGCAGGTCAGGACTGGTTCCGAGGGATTGAGCCTCGCTCAATCTCGACCTTCGACGAGCTGGCTACTCAGTTCCTCAGCCACTTCGTTGGAAACTATCGGCAGAAGCGCACGGTCGACTACCTCTTCACAATAAAGAGTGGGGACAAGGAAACGTTCAAGGCTTACATCACCCGCTTCTATAACGCCCTCCTCGAGGTCCCTGAGCACCGGGACGAGACCGTCATCACGGCGCTCAGATCTGGGCTTAGGCACAAGGAGTGGTTACGCTCATTTGCGTTGGCACAGCCTAAGACCATGGCCGAGGTCAAGGCGTGGATCGAGCACGAGGTTCGGCTGGAGTCCGAGGTGAACACGAACCTCCCCCGAGCAGAACGGACCGACCAAAAGAAGAAAGGTTGGGAAGAGAGACCGGAGCGTCAGCAGCCCTATCACCCGAAGTTCCAGGAGTACACCCCGCTCAACGTCTCCCTCACGGTATTACTAGAGGAGGCCCAGGGCGAGGGGTTCTTCAAGTTCCCTCCAATCCTGCGTCAGGCCTCGAAGCGAACCCGGGGCCCTTACTGCGCCTTCCACCGGACGCTGGGCCACGCCATGGAGGATTGTAAGCAACTCCGGGACTACATCGAGGAGCTCATCCGATTGGGGCACCTCTCCGCCTACCTGAGGGACAAATGGCAGGCCGACCGCGAGCAGGAGCAGCGTCCTCCTCCCGCCGAGCTGACCATCGGCCAGATCATGCTCGTTTTGACAGATGATCAGTACGGCGCTCAAGGAGCCCCGTACCCGGTGCCGAGCACGGAGACCAACAAGCCTTCGGGGAGCTCGGGCCGCGCTAATAAGGTCATCTATTAGCATATACTTTTCTTCTAGGGCAATGTAAGCTTTTCCTAGGGTCTGTTGTTAATAAAGATCAATGGAATATTGCGAAAAGAAGGAAAGATCTCATTTATTCAAAAAAAATGTATTATGGGCTCCTCAGCCATACATACAAAAAGAAAAAAAAGGAAAATTACAATAGCGGGGGAAGGGGGTGCAGAGAGCACTGCTCGTGATACTCGTTAAAGATCTCCGCCAGCCGAGGCCTCGCGAGATCCAACCTCTGCCCTCGGTTCCCCCCGCGCGTGTTGACCCCGAGCCTCAGCTGGTAGCACTCGCTGACGAGCGCCTCCGAGCGAGCCAGCCAGTTCGCGAAGATCATCCCGAAGCACCTCAGAGACCGCAGCTTGCCCACGGCCTCGTCATAGAGCTGTTCGGACAGGGGGTTGTAAAGCCCCGGCGATGCCCTCCAGATGGAGTACATCAGCAGCTGCAGCAGGGAGGAGCGTCGGGGGAGCAGCCGGCCGAAGTGGTCCTCGATGCTCCCATAGACCAACTGCACCGTGTCCTCGGTGCAGTTCTGGTCATAAAGGTATACGTCTTCGAAGCGGATGACATCGGGGATGGTAAAGGGGAAGTCTTGCATTCTCGACGATCTGTTTATGAAGGAAGGAAGGACCAGTGCCCCTTCAGCCTTATATAGCCCATTGCGCCCCAACGGAGTTCAACAGTCGCCCGCTTTCGCCCAACAAGTCGCTGCCACATGGCGATCATCAAGCCTTCTCTGGCAGAATCGAAAAGACGCGACCCTGGCGCTTCGCCTCCCCCCACATTCAATGCACATGGTACGCGCACGGTCGCCGCGACCGTTTCTGTTCCCCATGCCTACAACTGGATGGTTGGGCGAAACCTCATGAAGAATTAGCAACCCTCGCCAAGAGGCAGCCGCGCAGCTTCACTGCCCGGTTATCCTTAGAAGGCCTCCTACGGCCCCTCCAACGCTAAGGATCCAAGTCCTCCTTAGAGGCAGCTCGGTAGCTACCCTGTTCGGCTATCCCTGGCTGGTAGCTTCCCTACTCGCAACGCCAGGGATCAAAGCCCTCGCCAAGAGGCAGTCGCGCAGCTTCACTGCCCGGTTATCCTTAGCAGGCCTCCCACGGCCCCCCCAACGCTAAGGATCCAAGTCCTCCTTAGAGGCAGCTCAGCAGCTACCCTGCTCGGCTATCCACGGCTGGTAGCTTCCTACCACGACCGACAGGGATCAAAAGCCCTCCCAGAGGCAGTCGAGCCCGAGGATCCCTCGCTCGGCTATCCTTCAGGACAAAAGCCCTCGCCAAGAAGCACCGGGAGTAACCCTGCTCGGCCAAGGGTCCTTAGTAGGCTTCTTACAGCCCCTCCCGCACTAAGGATCAAAGTCCTCCCAGAGGCAGTCGAGTCCTTACTCGGCTATCCCCGGCTGGTAGCTTCCTACCACAACCGAAAGGGATCAATGTCCTCGCCAAGAGGCACTGGGTAGTAACCCTGCTCGGTCCCCATCTTGAAGGATCAAAGCCCTTGCAAGAAGCAACCGAGCAGCTACCCTACTCGGTCATCTCCGGGTAGCTCCCTACCCATGACGCCAGGGATCGAAGCCCTCACAAGAAGCACCCGAGAGGCTACCCCGCTCATTCATCCCAGGCAGGTAGTTGCCTACCCACGACGCCAGAGATCAAAGCCCTCGCCAAGAAGCAACCGCGCAGCTTCACTGCCTGGTCATCCTTAGTGGGCTTCTTACATCCCCTCCAACGTTAAGGATCAAATCCCTCGCAAGAGGTAACCGAGCAGCTACCCTGCTCGGTCATCTCCGGCTGGTAGCTCCCTACCATGAAGCCAGGGATCGAAGCCCTCGCAAGAGGCACCCGAGCGGCTAC
Source organism: Agapanthus africanus (assembly GCA_030015575.1). Lineage (NCBI taxonomy): Eukaryota > Viridiplantae > Streptophyta > Magnoliopsida > Asparagales > Amaryllidaceae > Agapanthus > Agapanthus africanus. The sequence goes on from JASDDO010000001.1 coordinate 56,801,674, forward strand.
CCCGCTCGGTCATCCCAGGTTGGTGGTTGCCTACCCATGACGTCAGAGAACAAAGCCCTCGCCAAGAGGCAACTGCGTAGCTTTACTGCCCGGTCATCCTTAGTGGGCTTCTTACAGCCCTCCAACGCTAAGGACCCGAAGTCCTCCCAGAAGCAGTCGAGCCCGACCCTCGCTCGACCAGCCCCAGCTAGGGGTCGTTGCTCGCAACGCCAGAAGTGAAAGTCCCTCGCCAAGGGACAACCGAGCAGCTTCCCATTCATGCTCGGCGACAACACGACGGACGGCCCTCTGCCCGTCACAAGCAAAGAATCCGAGGCCCCAACAGGGGCATCAAGTCTATCCGAGTTTGAGCGATCAGAATAGACGTACTTCCTTATTTATTTGAAAATATTGATCCCCCTCGACTTCGGGGCCATGGAGACGCCTCCTTCTCGGCAGCGCTTGGCGCGCTTGGCAAGTGATCGAAAACAACCCGACGAACGATCGCTAGACAGATGGCCGACCTGACATGGAAGCCCAACAGTGCAAGCAGAGATATTTTACAAGCATTCTTCATGAACAAAAGACAAAGTGCAAACCGATGAAACCAAAGAAAAAGTTTTATTAATAAAAGGCAAAGTCTTTACAAAGGGTATTTTGGGCTTCCCAGCCTTACAAAATTCCCGGAGGCTTACAAAATTCCAAAAGCAACAAAATAAAAGGAGGAGGAAGACGGGGAGTTTAGGCCTCGGAGCCAGGAGCGACCTCGGGGCTCTCGACATCCACCACGAGACGAGCTGGGTCCTCGACGACTTCCTTGCCAGGAATCTCCTGCCCCTGCTCATCGGCATCCGCAAGGGGGTATTCGGCCCGGAGCTCTTCGTCGGCAAACCCCGGCATCCGGGACTTAACGGCGTCGAGGGCCTCGTGCCAGATGAAGGTCGTGGCAATGGCCAGGTCATCATAGAAGTCCTTCGACTTCTTGTAGCCCTTCACCGCCTTCGCCGCCGAGAGGTCGGCCAACTTCGCCGCTCTCAGGTCGGCCGACTTCGCCGACTCGGCCGCCGCCCCCAGCTCCTTCCGGAGGGTTTTCACCATCTTCTTCGGGTTGTCAGCAAGCACCTGAGCGTCCTCGAGCTTGGCCTCGGCAGCCACGGCGGCCTCGCGGTACCGGGCGGCCTCCCGCTTCTCGGCCTCCACCTCGCCCTCCAGGACGGCGACCCTCGCCATCACCGCCTCCATCTCCCGCTTAGAGCTCTCTTCCAACGAGGCGAGCAAGCCCGCAGCCTTCATCGCCGGGACTATCACCTCGGCCTCCATGCATAAGGCGAGGGCAACGTGCTGGAGAACCTGAAAGACAAAAAAGAGATCAGAAAGACGAAGAAGGCACCGAATCTCACCAAAAAACCAAACGCTCACCTGCACGGACTCCTGGGCGATGGACGCCAGCTGAGCCTTAAAAGTCCCCCCGGGAACTCTACCCCCGGCCGATGTCTCTATTTCATGCAGCAGGCTATCAGCGACGGATAGCCCCGAAGGCACTGTGAACTGGAGGCCCCCTTCCTCCACCATGATCGGCGAAGACGGGCCCTGGGAAGATCTCTAGGAACTCCACTTGAGTGGCTCTGAGGGAGAGCCGGTCTCCTCCTCCGAGGCCGGGTCCTCCAAAATCCGAGCCCGCTTCCGGCCCGACACTCTGCTAGGCTCCGGGGCGGGATCCACCCCCGAACGCTCACGGGAAACGACCACCGGAGGAGAAAGAGCCGGGGCAGGCTTTGAGCAAGAAGAGCTGGCGCCCCAGCCTTCGCGACCATCCTCGGATGGCGCATGGAAGATCGGAGCGAGTCCATGTCCATGGGTCCTACACAAAACCAAATGCAAAGAAGTCAGCAACACAAGCAATATACAAGCTAAAAAGCAAGCCTAAACTTACCGATGAACTCAACGGGGGTGAGCCCGGCCCAACTCAGGACTCTCTGAGACAGCAGCACGTCGAAACGGGGGATGGGCTCCCACGACGCCACTCTCACCTCGACGGGGTCACTGGACTGGTTCCCCGCAAGCATTTCTCCCTCGACCACTTTGTAGGCACGGGGCAGTCTTCGCCCTCGGGGGGGAACAAAGAAGAACTTCTTCTTCCAGTCGTGAATGGAAGAAGGCAGGGCCACAACCCCTGTCCCGACGGCGCCCCCCTGTCGCTTTCTAAAAGAAAGGTAGACCCACCTCGGGTCGCCCGCTCGACTACCAGGGTAATTTTTGAAGACGATGGAAGAATCAAGGAGGGAGAGGCTGAAGGGAATCGTCTATAACTTCAGGCGGATTAGGAACCCGAGAAGAATCCTCCACGAGTTCGGCACTAACTGGCCAGGGGCTAACCCGAAAAAGATCAGCGCTTCGACGACCTCGGGAGAGAAGGGCAGGCGCATTCCACCCCAAAAAGCTTCCAAATACATGGTGATCTCCCTGCCCCGTACTTGGTCTGCCATCTCTCCCTCCTAGGCCAGACGAAGCGTATAACGTAGGGGGATGTGGAAGCGGGCCCGAGCATTGGCGAGCTCGTCCTCATGCCTCACCCAACACGAGGCGCCGGGGGAAGCATCTACCGCCTCCTCCCTGGAGGCTGCCCCCGCCGCACGATCCCGGGAATAGGGCCCGACCCCTGCTCCCCGGGAGGACTCAGGCTCACCTAAAGGTCCCTAGAACCTACTCCAACGACATCTACTGACTCGACAAAGGAAGACATATAACCTTGAGAAGAAGGGTCCTCGGGAAACGAAAGCGGAAGAAAGAAGACGAGCGCCTAGCAACCAGGACTTAGAACGGGGAAATATGAAGGAGTAGGGGCCCTGGAACGGGCCCCACCCCTATTTATCACCGCAAGCGACCTCATCCAACGGCGCCCTTCATCTCCCGCCAAAACGCCTCCTCGCGTCCAACGGCTCTAATTGCTCTACTTGTCGTCCCCACACTGGACCGCACCCCTTCAAGCGTCGCAGGTCTGCACACGTAGTGTCGGCCAACCGACGCTTGACACGTGGACCGTCACTTCAACGGCAGGATGCACGAACCGGCGCACCTTCCTTAAATACAGAGATCTCGCCCTGATTCACTGACAGAAAAGATAGCTGACAGCCCGGGGACACGTCCCGACAAAACCTTAGGAGGGAGCTCACCCCGGGCGGCTCGGCAGTCCACTCCTAACCGGACCTGCTAGCTGGTTGGGACAAGAGTGGGGGGCTAATGATGATGCTCAATATTTACACCCCCAAGATCAGGACACGTGGCAGATGACGTGTCCCAGAACTCAGAAGAAATGGCCCACTGGGGCCGACCAAGCCACCCTGAACCCGACCTGCAAGCACGAGCTGGCCCTCCTCAGGGCCCCCTGCAAATTGGCCTCCTCGGCCCCTCAGCTCGCCCCGAGCGGCCACAAGACCAAGACTCCTCGGCCTTCTCGCTCGTCCCCGAGCTCCCCAGCCGAGGCCATCTTCCTCGGTCCTCCGACCAACTCCACCACTCACAGGCGTAACCGCCGCTCCGCAGATCTCGCCATGCGCAATTCTCCGCCAGCAACATCACACGTTCCACTCCATCACGATCCCTATTAATGGGCGATCCGCTCTCTATGCGGGCGTGACGTCGGGAGTGTAACTGCTGGCGAGATTCTCGCGCCTACTGCTGCGTGCCGCCACCGCTATATAGACCCCATCACAAGGGGTCAAGTAAGCCATTTTTTACTCCACTTAGCCGTAACGCTGCTCGGATCTAATACTAACTTGATCGTCGGAGGGTCCTCGGTGGTACCAAACCACCCTGGGACTTCTTTGCAGGTACTCGGCGCTAAACTCCTCAAATCACCAATCTCCTCACAACCCATTGAGACCCACACGCAACAGGAGATCACCTCCAAAATCCATCGGGAGATCGACGGAAGACAACATCTGAAGGAGACCCGAAAAGGACCTCCATCAACCACCATTGATATAGTTAGGTTACGGACCGAGTCACATTACCGCTTCAGTACTTTGGGAAGTGGGGTGTGACACAATAAGAAAGAAAAGATATCCCAGAAGTAGGTTTTGCTTTTTCTTCTAATCTCGGCTTGCATGTATACCATACCACCAGGGTGAATAGCCGATTTGCTTCTATAGAGTCTGATGATGCTCAATATTGGCGATCTTCAAGATCAGGACACGTGGCAAATGACATGTCCCAAGACCCAGAAGTAAGGGCCCACGGAGGCCGACCAGGCCACCCTTGTACCTGACCTGCAAGCACAAGCTGGCCCTCCTCGAGGCCCCCTGCAAATTGGCCTCCTCGGCCTCTCAGCTCGCCCCGAGCTGTCACAGGACCAAGACTCCTCGGCCCTCTTGCTCGTCTCCAAGCTCCCCAGCCGAGGCCGTCTTCTCCGACCGACCAACTCCACCACTCACAGGACCAAGACGCGCAGATTCTCCGCCAGCAACGTCCCACGTTCCACGCCATCACGATCCCCATTAATGGGCAATCCGCTCTTTACGCGGGTGTGACGTCGGGAGCGTAACTGCCGGCGAGATTCTCGTGCTTGCTACTGCGTGCTGCCGCCGCTATATAAACCCTCATCATAGAGGGGTCAAGGAAGCCATTCTTTATTCCATTTAGCCGTTACTCTGCTCGGATCTCATACTAACTTGATCGTCGGAGGGTCCTCTGTGGTACCAAACCACCCCGGGACTTCTTTGCAGGTACTCAGCGCTAAACTCCTCAAATCACTAATCTCCTCAATACCCATTGAGACCCACATGAAACAGGAGATAACCTCCAAGATCCACCAGGAGATCGATGGAAGACAACATCTGAAGGAGACCAGAAAAGGACCTCCATCAGTTGGCGTCGTCTGTGGGAAAACAAAACTCCACAAAAACAAAAGTTGGCCTTCTGATCTCCGTCCACATGGCGTGCGATCACCCTGAAGATCAAGGTGCCAGACGCCGCCTCCCCCTCATCGGAGGCGCGGATGAACCTCCTCCGGCGACCGTCATCAACGCCCTCGCCGGCCGATAGACCGACTAAAGTCCAAACGGCCAGGCCAGGGCCCCAGATCGCCGCTCCCCCTCCTCCAGAAGACTCTGCCCTCATCGGCACGGCTGATCACCGGCAGGCTACGTCCTATGGCCACAGATCTTACAGGCCGATACTCGTCCACTGGGCGATCATTGAGCCTCCTCTGGCGGAATCGAAACGACGCGACCCTGGCGCTTCGCTTCCCCGCACAATCGATGCGCGTGCTACGCGCACGTTCACCGCGACCATTCCTGCTCCCCATACCTGCAAATGGATGGTTGGGAGAAACCTCATGAAGAATCAGCCGAGCAGCTACCCTGCTCGGTTATCCCTGGCCGGTAGCTTCCCTACTCGCAACGCTAGGGATCAAAGTCCTCCGTAGAGGCAACCGAGCAGCTTCTCTTCTCGGCTATCCCTAGCCGGTAGCTTCCCTACTCACAACGCCAGAGATGAAAGCCCTCGCCAAGAGGCAACCCAGCAGCTACCCTGCTCGGTTATCCCTGGCGGGTAGCTTCCCTACCACAACGCCAGGGATCAGAAAGTCCTCCCAGAGGCAGTCGAGCCCGACCCTCGTTCGGCTATCCCTGGCGGGTAGCTTCCCTACCGCAACGCCAGGGATCAGAAAGTCCTCTCAGAGGCAGTCGAGCCCGACCCTCGCTCGGCTATCCCTGGCGGGTAGCTTCCTTACCGCAACGCCAGGGATCAGAAGGCCCTCCCAGAGGCAGTCGAGCCCGAGGATCTCTCGCTCGGCTATCTTTCAGGACAAAAGCCCTCACCAAGAGGCAACCCAGCAGCTACCCTGCTCGGTTATCCCTGGCGGGTAGCTTTCCTACCGCAACGCCAGGGATCAGAAAGTCCTCTCAGAGGCAGTTGAGCCCGACCCTCGCTCGGCTATCCCTGGCGGATAGCTTCCCTACCGCAACGCCAGGGATCAGAAAGCCCTCCCAGAGGCAGTTGAGCCTGAGGATCCCTTGCTCGGCTATCCTTCAGGACAAAATCCCTCGCCAAGAGGCACCGGGCAGTAACCCTGCCCGGCCAAGGGTCCTTGGTAGGCTTCTTATAGCCCCTCCCACGCCGAGGACCAAAGTCCTCCCAGAGACGGTCGAGTCCTTGCTCGGATATCCCCGGCTGGTAGCTTCCTACCACAACCGACAGGGATCAAAGTCCTCGCCAAGAGGCACTGGGCAGTAACCCTGCTCGGTCCCCGTCCTGAAGAATCAAAGCCCTCGCAAGAGGCAACCGAACAGCTACCCATCTCGGTCATCTCCGGCTGGTAGCTCCCTACCCATAACGCCAGGGATTGAAGCCCTTGCAAGAGGCATCCGGGCGGCTACCCCGCTCGGTCATCCCAGGTTGGTAGTTTCCTACCCACGATGCCAGAGATCAAAGCCCTTGCCAAGAGGCAACCGCGCAGCTTCACTGCCCGGTCATCCTTAGTGGGCTTCTTACAGCCCCTCCAACGCTATGGATCAAAGCCCTTGCCAAGAGACACTGAGCAACTACCCTGCTTGGTCATCCCCGGCTGGTAGGTCCCTACCCACGACTCCAGGGATCCAAGCCCTCGCCAAGAGGCACCGAGCAGCTACCCTGTTCAGCCATCCTCAGCAGGCCTCTCATGCTGAGGATCGAAGCCCTCACCTGAGGTCGCCGAGATCCTTCTCGCTCGGCGCATCCCTAGCGGGCATCCTCCTGCCCATTAGACGCTAAGGATCTCAAGCCCTCATCGCGAGGCCGCCGAGTTCCTTCCTGCTCGGTGCATCCCCAGCAGGCATCCTCCTGCCCATCAGAAGCTGAGGGTCTGAAGCCCTCATCGTGAGGCCACCGAGATCCTTCTTACTCGGCGCATCCCCAGCGGGTATCCTCCTGCCCGTCAAACGCTGAGGATCTCAAGCCCTCACCGTGAGGCCGCCGAGTTCCTTCTGCTCGGCGCATCCCCGGCAGGCGTCCTCCTGCTCATCAGACGCTGAGAATCTGAAGCCCTGTTCGCGAGGCCGCCGAGTCCCTTTCTGCTCGGCATATCCCAGCGGGTAGCTTCCTACCCAACAAAGACAAGGATCAAAGTCCTCCTTAGAGGCAGCCGAGCGGCTTCCCTGCTCGGCTATCCCTGGCCGGTAGCTTCCCTACTCGCAACGCCAGGGATCAAAGCCCTCGCCAAGAGGCAACCGCGCAACTTCACTGCCCGGTTATCCTTAGCAGGCTTCCTACGACCCCTCCAACGCTAAGGATCGAAGTCTTCCTTAGAGGCAGCCGACCGGCTTCCCTGCTCGGTTATCCCTGGCCGGTAGCTTCCCTACCCACAAGGCCAGGGATCAAAGCCCTCGCAAGAGGAATCTGAGCGGCTACCCCGCTCGGTCATTCCAGGCTGGCGGTTGCCTACCCACGACGCCAGAGATCAAAGCCCTCGCCAAGAGGCAACCATGCAGCTTCACTGCCCGGTTATCCTTGGCAGGCTTCTTACAACCCCTCCAACGCTAAGGATCAAAGTCCTCCCAGAGGCAGCCGAGCGGCTTCCCTGCCCGGTTATCCCTGGCCGGTAGCTTCCCTACTCACAACGCCATATATCAAGGCCCTCGCCAAGATCAACCTAGCAGCTTCCCTGCTCGGTCATCTCCAACAGACATCCTTCTGCCCAACGGACGCTGCAGATTTGTAGCCCCCATAACGAGGCCACTGAGCCCATCACATGCAGCGGACCCGAAGCCCCAACAAAAGACATCAGGTCTATCCAAGTCTGAGTAACCCCCCTCGACTTCGGGGCCATGGAGATGCCTCCTTCTCAGCAGCGCTTGGCACACTTGGCAGGTGATCGAAGTCAACTCGACGACCGATTGCTCCACTTGTCGTTCCCGCACTGGACCGCGCCCCATCAAACGCCACAGGTCTGCACATATCGCATCGGCCAACCGACGCTTGACACGTGGACCGTCGCTTCAGTGGCAGGATGCACGAACCGACGCACCTTCCTTAAATGCAGAGATCTCTCCCTAATTCGCTGGCAGAGAAGACAACTGACAGCCCGGGGACGCGTCCCGACGAAACCTTAAGAGGGAGCTTACCCCGGGCGGCCCGGTAGTCCACTCCTGACCCGACCCGCTAGCTGGTCGGGACAAGAGTGGGAGGCTAATGATGATGCTCAATATTGGCGATCTTCAAGATCAGGACACGTGGCAGATGACATGTCCCAAGACCCAGAAGTAAGGGCCCACGGAGGCCAACCAGGCCACCCTTGTACCCAACCTGCAAGCACAAGCTGGCCCTCCTCGGGGCCCCTGCAAATTGGCCTCCTCGGCCCCTCGGCTCGCCCCGAGCTGCCACAGGGCCAAGACTCCTCGACCCTCTTGCTCGTCTCTGAACTCTCCACCACTCACAGGCGTAACCGCCGCTCCGCAAATTTCGCCACGCGCAGATTCTCCGCTAGCAACGTTCCACGCCATCATGATCCCCATTAATGGGCAATCCGCTCTTTACGCGGACGTGACGTCGGGAGCGTAACTGCCGGCGAGATTCTCGCGCCTGCTGCTGCGTGATTCCGCCGCTATATAAACCCCCATCACAGAGGGGTCAAGGAAGCCATTCTTTATTCCACTTAGCCGTTACTCTGCTCGGATCTCGTACTAACTTGATCGTCGGAAGGTCCTCGGTGGTACCAAACCATCCCGGGACTTCTTTGCAGGTACTCGGCGCTAAATTCCCCAAATCACTAATCTCCTCAAAACCCATTGAGACCCACACGCAACAGGAGATCACCTCCAAGATCCACCGGGAGATCGACGGAAGACAACATCTGAAGGAGACCAGAAAAGGACCTCCATCAGAGTCGAATAAGGATCTTATCGAATCCATACACAAACCCAAAGAGCTCGAAGTAAGTAAGACCCTGTAAAGGTTCACATCCAAAAGAACGGCGTGCACATTTGAGCTCGCCAAACAAGCCAATCGATGGGAAAACAATTTTCTACTAAATTCTAGCTTTGGATTACACCAAAACAAAGCCGGTTGGCCATATCCTATAAATTTCAAATAAGCAAATGAGCAAATGATGCCCTTCTTAAATTTCATCCTCCATCCTAAATTCCTCTGCAAATAACAATCTCCCCTTTCACTCCCCTTTCACTACAAGGATTTGCAGCTTGATTGGAAATCTTACAAAATAGCTGAAAATTGGGTTGGGCTGCCTCCTCAAATAAGCCATGAATGAAAAAGATAGCATTTATAGAGCATTTTCATGTTTTTCTTGAAATTCATCATCAAATAATATAAGTAGTAAACAGTTACTATCTACAAACATAAAAACTGTTTTCTTACATAAAATAAGAAAATATAAGAAGTATATTAAATCAGATACGGATACAGAAGAAATATATGTGTTACCAAATCCATATCGGGTTGTCGTACTGGATACAAATTCAGGTATAGATAATCATTTGATATGAAAATTAATATCGTTGTTTGATAAAAATCGAATGTGAATATGGATTCCATTCAAATTATCTGTATCCATCTATATCTATAGTTGCAATCATATAAAAAGTTTCATTCAAAGTATTTGTTTATTTTTCTCAAATTAATTTGAACACTATGCTCTTTGACTTTGTAGATGGTAGAGTGTTTGCCGGTGTTAAAGTTCTTTCTTTTTTATGCTTATAATCAACAGTTTTAATTTGTTATTTTTTGACATATTAAACTTAAGAAACGCAATACTAATGTGCAATATTACACCATGTTAACATTTTGCTAAAGATAAAAGATTCCAAATTGAAGCTTTTTTTCAGACTTGCATGGAAAATTAGCGTTCGCTCCTTTGATTTAAGAAAATTTGCATTCAGCGCTTCCAAGTTTATCCACGCAGAGTTTACGAGTGATTAATTCTTTGCCCACTATATTTTAAGCTAGTTTGTACTTGACCCATTCTGAGTTTATCTTCAGATACACACAATATATTTCCGGGTGAATTATTTGTATTTATTTGGATATGAGTTATTATTGTTCAGTCTAGATTGCTGTATAACATTTATGAAAAACATTTTCTTCTTAGACACGTGTTGATGGAAATTAGACGAGAAGCTTTGATGTCTTCTGAAAATTGCAATCAATCCCTCCACTATCATTTTGTATATGTATATGCATGGAAAATTAGACGACGCATAGATGACTTTTGACAAATTGCAATCAACATTAATTTTCACTGTAGCATTGTATATGTTCTTATCGATCTCATACGGATCAGATGTAGATATTACAGTATTCGTATCATGTGGTTGTTGGCGGATACAAATATGAATATGGATAGTTATTAGGAATGAGAATCCGCATATTATAGACCGATTACAAATAAAGCAATGAAATATACACTGAAGGATGAAGAAGGTTGACAAAAGATGCAATAAAATTAAGCTGCGATACTGGTCAGGGAAACCTTTTTTTTGGATAACTTCCTGTGCATGTGCATGTGCATGACTTGGGGCATTTACTAGCTAACAAACGCAACTTTTTTTTGTTTCTATTTTGTTTTGGAAATCAACTCGATTAGGGGATCCAACTCGAGAGCTCTCGTGTAGGAAGGAAATTGGTGCCCTCTGAGGTCCACGCAGTTGGTAAATTTTTTCGCAGCAAACAAACAAAATCTATTTCCCCATAATTGCTATTTTGCGTACAGTAGACCCCAGCCTGCTTACATTTTCATCAACCTATCAAATCCCTTCCTCCCTCTCCCTCTCCCTCTCCCTCTCTCCGCGTCTCTTCACATCCTTGAAATTCCCATTTCTCCCCCCCCAAAATACTCAAAACCCCTAAAAATCCCAACTTCTTTTATTTTTCAGGCTCGATCAATGCCGATCATTTAGCTTTTTCCCGCCACGGCCGATCGTAGCTCGTCGTCGTACGCCCTCCCTCTACACCGCCTCTCGATCGGCGACAATATTCTCGTCTGTTGGGTTGGCGATCGAAAATGGTACCCAGGGGAGATCACAGAGGCCTAAGGCCATCATGGGTGTGTGGTTCTTTATAATGATGGCGAGCGAGAGTGGGTTCAGCTGGATAAGTTCAAGTTCATAGCGAGAAGGGGAAGGAATGGTTCTAGCAAGAGGGCGAAGATCGCTTCCGAGGAAAAAGAGGAGAGCAGTCGAATTGAGAAGATCAAGGATATTTTGTTTGATATTGGTAAGTGTTTCTTGAATTCGCTACCTCTTGTAGGGTTTTTTCTTTCATGGGTTACTTGCTTTTGACATAATAACGAGACACAAGTTTGATGTTGGAAAGTAAAAATCGTGTTGTTTGGTTAATAGTGAAGTATCTATGTATGAAATTTGGCGGGTTGAATATGCTGTGAAAAATTTAATCTTTATTTGGAATGAGGACCAACAGAGTGTGAATACCCAATATGCACTGTATTTGACATGAACTGTTTTTACATCACCGGTTTTCAAGCAAATGAACGACCTGCAAGGAAATTTCGTCTGGCGTGACCGAGAAAAACATTTAAAGTGAAACTAATAGAAAAGAGAACTGACATCTAGCGTCCAACAATGATACGTCGAGCATGCTTCCTATTTACAACAAGTAACCAGTCATATAGTGTAACCGGAGGGTGCTATCTTCAGTGAAGTTGATATTGAAATATCTCATTGGGTGTTGCGGGGGTGTTTTCCTGTTATTAAATTTGATATGACATAAACTAGACCATTATTTAATAAGAGAAACAACTCGATCAAGTGTAACAACAGGCCAAATGGGGTGCTTCCTCATCAACACCATTCTATGAAGGCGTTTCGTAGTGGCTATAGAGCCCCTTGCCTCATTTACAATTTCTACAGGTCATATGGCTTTTTACTACTTGATTCTCTTGTTTGAAGGAGATTGCAGACTAAAAAGAATTCGTGAACTGATGAAACGACATTATATAAATAATTCACATATGCCTAGTGATGTCAGATTGTACATGTTTTTGGCATGCTATTACTTAGAGATACAAATGGGTGTATCAAGAAATATCTTTTTCTTAAGTTGTGCCCGTGCATCCATACCGGCAACTATTATTTTACTCCTTGCCACTTTTCATTGAGATTTATGTCCTATTATGACTATATTAGATATTAAATGCTCTAAATTAGTTGCTAAAAGCATTACTTTTTTTTGTTTCCTCATTTGCGATGAGTTATTTATCCCATTTTTTAGGAGTTTCTTTTAACACGCAAGAAAATATACATTAACTTATCCTTTATCGATAGAGGAGAGGCTTCCACTTGAAGCGGTATGCTCAGAGAGTACGGAGTGGTGGAAGGCGTGCCATGATGACATCATAAAGGTTGTGGTTAAGAATGACATCAGTGGACTACTGGATGCAGCCCTGGGTCTTGGGTTGCAATTAAAACCCATTATCACGACTACTTGGTGGGCTAAACATGCAAGTAATTAATCTTTCTGTAATACTGCATTTGATTGTTCGCCATTTCTCTTTTAGTACTTTGAAAAAGTTAATGTATTTCTTCTTTTAATTCTTTGTAACCATTAAACCGTCTTACATATAGTTTTACCTACTCTATGAGAGGTGCTATTGTTTTGTCAATCATGGATTTGTTTTTTCAACCATACGCTAAGTTGTTAACTCGTTTGTGCCCTCATTAGCAAGAAACACTGTTGTCTGTTACTTTAGCTTTGAGTAATCCAATGGACATGTTTCCTTACTGGTGTGAGACTATTAAACCATGCGGGCTGCATGCATTGCCATGATAAAATGAGATTGTGAGAGAGTGATGACTTTCACTTTAGTGATGCTAATGTTAAGAGGAACGGTGTCTCTGAAACAATAACATGACTCCTAATTGTCACATCCTTGCCGTAGCGCATTGTACTGTTGGTTTGCTATATCCTACCAACAGTTACATAAGAAGTCCTGCAACCTCATATTGTTTCGATTTGGTGGCAGGGCTTGGTTGAGCATGTACAGGCCTAGTTGGTTGAAAGTTTGAGATGTCAAAGATCGAAATGTCTGACTCTCAACATCTTTCATGTCTATTCAAAATTCCTGTTGATTGAAGTATAATGGGATGGCTAAAATTTGATGCTTGTTGAAGCATGGCGTCGTGGTTGCCTGCATCAGATTTAGCACAGAAACTAAAAACGATTCTGTGATCAAACGAATAAAATATACATTTCAGAGATTTTCATTAATAAATATCGTGAAGTTGCTTTCTATATATATGTTGCAGCTTTATATTTGTGTTTACTCTTTATTTCTACTTGGCATCTCGATTCTTTTGAAGATATGTGAGTTTTGTCATGCATAATGAATCCTGCGGTTTTTACCATATCCCACCAAGGAATGATTAGCAAGGTATCATAAGATCTGCATAACCCTGTATGTCATCCTTCATTTGTTTTGGCATGACAACAATGTTGAATTGGTGTTTGATTGATATAAGGACTTCTGCTATTGTTTCGTGAGAATGCTCGAAAGTTTTACCACGCTGAAGAAGAATGCCTTCGGCTTGCTATAATGTTTTCAACCGTTAGATTGCTGAGTGCCTCCTCTGTAGCAAAGTACCATTCACTCACTTGCCAATACAATAATAGACATCTGCAGCCTGAATATATTTCTTGCTTTTTTTTGTTGGCCATTTATATAACTTGGTGACAAGTCCTGTGGACTGCTCAGGTCTCTTATCATCATTTAAACTGTTGTTGGGGGTTATAATCTGGATATCTCCCCGTTTCACAAGATATAGTTTATAATGATAGGTTTCTTCCATGTTCATACTTAATATAGATAAATTAGATTTGGCCAGCTTTTCTATTTTGGTGGTTAACATTTGTTTCTTTTATCATTTAGTTTTCTTTTAGCTCCTAATGAATTTGTATATAATAACTCTGCAGAGTGATGACTGGAAAAATCATCTTCAAGATCCAGTTACAACAAGAGATGCGACTACAGTACTGAAGGATCTGCAGAACAATGCTATTAGTTAGTCTGTAGTTCGGAAATTATTTTCAGGTGACTTTTATATTATTCTTTGATCTCTTGTCCTTCTATGTTCAACACGTATACCAACTGGTCAAAGTGTTAGCACATACATCATTGGACTTATTTGCCACTCTTTATTTCATTTCAAGCCGATCCTCATATTGCCTACTCTGGTCTTTATGTTCTCATTGTTAGATATTCTTTTTAATTGCCTACAGTACATGCTTATGCTGAGGTTTGTTATTGTTACGCTCTGTTTCCCAAAATACGGAATACGGAGAGCAACGAAGGCCGGCCGTGCTACCTATGGTAAGGAAGTATCCTTCCATAGTCACATAAAGGCTGTCTAATTAAACCTGTCAAAAATAAAATCCAATAACAAAAGAAATAACACTGATAATCATGCTGCAACGAAACTACAAGGAATACAAAAATAGGTCCATTAGTTAATGGATGCAAATAAAAAAATCCAATACAATAGGTTAGAAATAGAACAAGATCCGAAAAGAGATGCATAAGTCTTAATGTCCCGCAAGGGTGCACATGCTAAATACTAACTGAAAAGAGATAAACCTACGGGCTACTGATTTTCGGCAAAGTCCTGATAGCCGCTCCAATCTTGCTCAGCCTGAAAATTCATCTCTAAGTCTGTGATGACAAATCTCAGGAATGTCAGAACATCCCAACAAGTACTTAACGTATAAGGTGTATATGTATGGTGTGATAACGTGAATATATGAGTGTAGTGAAGCCCGTGTGCATAAGTAGATACAGATAAATAGATACATTAATACTATGAAACAGACGTGTGAAAAGGTCAAGTCATAACCTAACTGGTCACTAAAAAAGTAATCTATCCTATCGTGGGTTCAAGTGTGTGTTAACCTCTGCAGGAATATTCCTAGCCCAAGGGTAGGGCCTCAGGGGCTAGGAAACACGGGCCCAATTGTGGAATGAACATGCGACCGATATAGCCCGGTACGAGCTCCCAGCATGGGACTCCTGAGATCCTGTTGTACGATCGCACACTCAAACTACCCCAACACCCTGCGTATTAGATATGAATCTAATACGGTAATAACTAAATCACTAATTAAGAATGCTGAATAGGCTGGGACTTGTAATATCATGTTAATTGTATAGAAAAGAACTTATAAACAGTAGGTTGTGTCAAGGCATGTAATTCAGCATTCTAGTTAGAGATCCCGTTCTTAAAAGATTAGAGTAATGAATAATCAATACATGTCAAATGTAATTATTATCTGGTAATAGTAACCGCATGAAAGCGATGTACAAGCTAGTATAAGTCACAAATGTTATTTTTACTGTTAACCTTAGTATGGATGTAATAATTACAGGCTGTCTAGTAAGATATATAAGATAGGTTAACAAATTTCGAACTTTATTTGTATTTAAAATAAATTCATTTCAGATCCACACTTAAACTAATTTTTCATCACTTCACTGCATATGAGTCTATATTTTTATAACGATATAAAATAATTTTATAACGATATAAAATAATTGAGTACTAACACATTTTTTTATACGAACGGTGCAAGTTAAAAAAATATATTCGAAGGATTGCCGATGTTGCATCGACCAAAAAATAAAGCAAGAATACTTGCCTTGGGTGATGGATAGAACACGACGCTACTACGCAAAACCCAAGTTTGAAGGCTCGGCTAAAGTGTTTGGCTCGCTGTGACGGTGACGAGGAGGCGATGGCGTTGGTTGCTGGGTGTTCAAGGCTTGCTGGCGTTGGTGCAGGTCTCGGCTGAAGGAGGGAGGAAAGGAAGGAGATGGTGGTTTGGGTTCGACAGGAGGTGGTCGCGGCTTGAAGGGTCGATGACCTTGGCGTTTAGGTACTCGGCGATGGAGAGGTGCTGCGGTGGAAGAAGGGGTTGGCTGATCGGGGAAAAGGTGACGATGCCCGGTGGTGGTGAAGTCTGGAAGAGTGTCGGTGATGATTGAAGAAGACGAGGCGATGGACGTGACGAGCATGGTAGTGATGATGGGGTGATGGGTTTCGGTTGCTGCGGCAACGGTAGGTCTTGGCGGGTGCGGTTGGAGAAGGGAGGCGATGGGTTCGGCGGTGAGGGACTTGTGGTGATGGGGATGAAGGCGACGGTGTTGGGTTGCTGCCGTGATGGGAGGAGGTGACGACGGAGATGGTGGGACAAGGTTGGTGACGGAGATGAGTGCAGGCTATGGGTCGTGGAGGAGGACGCAGTGGCTACGAGAGTGGAGAAGAGGGCTGCGGTGATGGTCGGGGGTGAGAGGAAGAAAGAGGATCGGGATGAAAGAGGTAGGTGGAGGCGATGGTGTTTTGAGGCGTCGGTTGGGGTCTCAGGGGGAGGTGATAGGAAAAAGAGAGTGAGAGATGCGTGTAAAATGAGAGAGGGAGAGAGGAAAAATATATTTATATATATAGATGTGGGGAGAGAGAGAGATTATATGTAATTTGTTATACGTGTGTGTGTTTGTTTAGAGAGTTGATATGGATTTTGCATATTCTTATACCAACAGCAAATAAAATTAGATAAAATATATATTTGCAAATTAAATAATAGATTAGTTTAAGGACCTTATTATATTAAAGAGATATAATTGTTAATGATTGGAAAAATATTGTTTTGTTGTCATTAATGAATTAATACATATTACCTAAAAATTCAAGATTTTCATATCAAAATCGTATACATCAAAAGCTAAATATAAAAATATTAGCGACCAACTATAAAGTAAATTCTAAAATTATAGGAATAGTTTTATTATTGAAAGAAAAAAAATAATATTGTGGTAAATCTAAAAATTATTGTATCCAAACTAGTGTGTTACGGTTATTTTGTAGTCCCTCTTTGTAAGTAATGTTTTAGCTTGGACCCGTAAATGACGGGACATCCTCCAGGGACCAGGGCCAAATAACATTGAGTCAGCATGCGCTTAAATGATCTCAGGTTTTGAAGTTGTATAGGGACCACTAATCTGTAATCTCCAGTTTGCAACAGAGTACAGGAAAAGTTCTAAATAACAAGAGAACCTTACAATCTCAAGGCTAGCTACCTAAATGCTTTCCCTGGCCCAGCTTTAATACAAAACTAGCAAGTGACCCCACACAGATGCGTGAGGTGGCTATCCAAGAAAAAAATGCTTTGATAAAAAATGTTATGCAGCAATTTATATGGGTATTGTGCTTATCAGAAAATGAATATACTAAGTCATATAAAGGATGTTGAATTTATATATCCAAGGCCTAAAATAAACTACAACACAACAAATCCTAGAAGATTGACAACAACATTGAATATCAAAACTAAATAACAAAATCTTAAAACGAAATATACTTAAAAATCTCAAAAAACATAACAATGTAATTTCTGCCAAATGACCTAATTTTACAGTTTCAACATCCAACCATAAAGGGGAAAAAACATGATTTAATAGATATTCATATCAGTTATCGTAGTATTTAAATTACGGTATGGATACATTCAAAATGTTGTGGTTTAATTCGCAATTACATCATTCTAATTTCTAACTAAATTGATTATAAGCAATCTTTTTAGCCATCAAGCTAAGCCATGCCCTTCAACCGTATAATATATTGTAAGACCCCTGTCAACCCTGCACCATGGAACAATCTTAAATCTCAAACTTTGATGTACATTTATGACAGGACTTGTTAAGCAGAATTTTGATTTTAACACTATTCCAAAGTTTGCACTTTTTTTCCTAGTATTTTGCATTTTAATAATACATCATTTTAAAGAGACCCACAAACACACAAGAATACAATGTTGCAGAGCCATTGCTGGCATGTATGAATGAATGTTGGAAAAGATGGAGCGATTTTCCACTTACTGTTCAGGTTGATGTGGAATGTGGGAAGAAAGACTATCTATATTTATATTAGTTAATTTGGTATTTGATTTTAGCTGCATAAAATTATGTATCCACCCAATCCATCAGCATTAACGTGATTTGATTTTGTTTTAATTCCTTTTCCTTCACTGCTTAAGGCTTTGCCATTCCCAAATGTTAGGGTAAAAGCATGTTGTTGTATTTCCTATTTCCTGCTATTAATACTAGTGACTCTTGTTATACTGCTGTTGTCAGATGTGTGACTGACATGCATAGGATACAGTAATTAATCTGCAATTGAAATGTTGAACTCATTAATCCTAAATTAGATGAATGCTTATTGTTAATGTTTCTTATTAGCATTCAATAGTACACATTGTTGAAGGAGTATTGCAGAATTGTGTCTTCCTACATGTTTATATCTTTTTGATGAGTATCTTATATGGATCTATCCTTCAGAGGAAGCAAGTGGAAATGTATCTAATGGTAGTTGCTCCAGCGAGGGCTACGACACAGTGAATGGCCGAAAACCTGATGAGTCAGCGCATCTTTCTCATACACACAAGGATGGTAAAATGCCAAATCCCAAACCACGGAAGTACTCAAACTCGTATGTCTTTCCATCATACGTTTTACTCAGATGGACTAAAAACCAATTCTTGTATTGTCTGTGATGGTATATGCATTGTTTTTTAAATAGTCAACCTGTAATTTTGTGTGTTTCAGGTCACTTTTGCCTAAGATTCTGACTACTACAGGTTAGTTCTCAGTGCTGGGTTGCAAATTAATCAAATGTATTAATTTTTATTAATAATAGATGATAATCAGATGCTGAGATTTCTTTAAAAAAACCAGACATGATCATGATGCTTATTATACCTGGCCATCATATTGTTTGGGAGATTTAATTGACTATTTAAGATAATGAACCTTCTATCTTTAGTTTTCCATTGCATGGTTTTAATTTTCTTATGATTTGCATTTTGCTGAACATAAAGTCTGTTATTGTATGAGAATGTGAGTCATGCTGGTCCCTGAATTCTTTTTAAGTAGCCTCACGCCTCTTCTCCCCTCTCAATCCTCTCCCTCTCTCCCCTCTCTCTCCTCAAATAGAGGAAAAGCTTTTGAGAAAAGTTGAAGATAGAAGAGGGCCACTTTCTCTCTCTCCTCTCAATCATTTATGTGGGCAGAGGAGCTTTGAGGAGAAGATTAATGGTGCGAAACAAAAATACCCATTTCAAAAGGTAGCTCCTTATTTTATGTTCTAAAATTTTGAACTTTTTTTATTTGTTGGGTATATTTTCCCTTTTCTTGCTTGAAATTCTTCTGGGTTTTTACCTGGATGCTCTCTACTTCAATTGCTGTTTTTTTTCCTTCTAATTTAAGATATTGAATTTTAGCTATTCCTTTAAAATTTCTTCAAATTTGAGATAGATCTGTTCTAAAGCTACAATCTTGCTTCCAGGTTTGGGGTTATTTTTCTATATAATTTTGATTTTTTTAATCACTAATTTAATGGGTTAAAACTATTCTGTTTGTTTCCAAATTTTGTGAATGATGGGATCCAATGCATAGAAGTTTAATAAAAAAAATCACTTTTTTTTGTAGTGCTATGTTGATAAATATGAAAGGTGCATGTTTCAATTAAATATTCAACTTTTTCTATTTTCTGTGGGAATTAATTGCACCCGTTGTCCTTTATCCTTTAATTTGATTTCATATTTAGTTTCTAATGTTATAATGAAAATCATGACTAAAACAAGATATTTTATGATTTGTTCAGTTATGGAAAAATATTTCTAGAGACAAAATCCTCCGCTCGTTTGTAGTTCTTACGATGCTCAAGTGTTTTTTAGCAATGTATATGAACTCCGCCAGGACAAAAATCCTGGATTAGCCACTGATTGATGTTGAGATGTACACATTTCCTGTAACAGATTATCTTGGCTTATCTGTTTTCCTAAACTCATCCACAAACACGGAGAATTTAAAGGCAGCCTATTCACATGAGCAGAAACTGTGCAACAACTGAAGCTCTCTTCCTACTGGTCACCTGACCTCCTAGGTTTTAGGGAAAGCTCTCTCTCTCTCCCTCTCTCTCTCTCTCTCACCCAGACTCACCTAGGTTAGCAATATGATGCCATCTCCTAGAGTGTTGAGAACAGGTTGAAATGTGGTAGAGACCTGGTCAAATATTTTGAGGGCCTTTTCCCTACTTTGAGCGGTTCTTTCTAGCTGATCACAGTATGCAAAAAGGGGTAAATGCTGCTGAGGGAAGCACATTCTGTTGCCTACTTGTCATTTATAAGTTATAACTGCCTTCCCTCGTATGTTTTTCTTTTTTTGGTTTGATGGACAGTTGGACACTATTTATGGTGATAACCTGATTCTTCTACTCATAGATCATATCTGAGTTTTCTGATGCCATCCCATGTCTAACAGCGTCATGTTTAGTAATCCGGTTTCGTTAAACAGTGGTGATGCATCTGAGTCCAACACAGGTAGAAATCATCAAATATGATATATCTTGTTATAATCAATAACATACTTCATCATTAAGTCGTCCTTATTATATGTCTTTCAGAATTTTATGTTTATTCTTTCAAAGATATCCCTTTGGACTATGAGATTTGTCTGCTAAACTTATGCTTATGATTTTGAATAATAACTGATTGGTGGAACATCAGCACCGAAATCCATATTTTCTTTTGGAATTTTGGAATTTAAGTTAAGTTGCTTGGTGGATGCCCTGCAGTCTCTGAATATATTTGAAAGGAGATGACAATAAACATAGCGGATGAATAGTTGGAGTGAAATAGGTGCGGATGTTGCTAAATTCAGGAATTAGTTGTTTATTGTCGACTGTATATAAATTAATGACATAAATTTGATGGAACACAGCGCTATGTCCTGCTGATGTTGCTCACAAGTGGTGTCTCCTCAGATTACAACACGTGGCGGATGACGTGTCCCGAAAGCTACGGGAGTGCAATAAATGAGTTGTATCAGGACATTCCTCGGGATCCCTTTCTCGAGGAACGTATCCGACCTTTCGGAAGACCTCCGTGAATACATTCCACTTTCACCTGGGAAACTACCAACTGCTCGTTTCCGAGCTTTCTCAGTCTCCTTGCTCGTCTCCAAGCCGTCTGACGTGATGAGCTTTCTCGGTCTCCCGGCTCGTCTCCGAGCCGTCTGACGTGCCGAGCTTCCTCGGCCTCCCGGCTCGTCTCCGAACTCCTGACGTGCCGAGCTTCCTCGGCCTCCCCCGATCAACCAAGAGTGTGGATCCCATGCGTCCTGCAACGACTCCGTGTATATCGCCAGGGCGAGATATCCGCCTCCCCACGATCCGCATCCTACGCAAACACATCCCTCTATTAATGGGCGCATCCCGCCATTCAAGGCGAGGATAACCCTGGCGAGTAACTGACGACGAAGATCTCGCCCCTGCTCGTTCCACGTGACCTCTATATAAACCCCTCTCTCAGACGACTCAGGTAACTAGAACTCATTCCAAACGCCGCTACTTTGCACTTATACCTCGGTACTAACTTGATCGTCGGAGGGTCCTACGGTGGTCACCCACAACGGGACTTCTTTACAGGTAGCTTGGCGTCAAACACCAACCCATTGAGATCTACACTTAACAACTTCCAAAACAAATCTCAACCGTCAAAGACTGCCATCACAGGATCGACGGAGGACAACAACTTAAAGAGATCTCAGCCTCCATCAGTTGGCACCGTCTGTGGGAAGCGCTTCAGAAGCTTCCACCCATAAGTTGATTTTTCGCCCTTGACCCGATGGCGAGCGACAACCACGACGGTCCGAACATGAGCCGCCACAACGGAGGCGGGAGCAACTCGTCTCCCCCTCCCAACGCCATCAACGTCTTATTCGTCCGGATAGACAGGCTCACATCACTGGTGGATACTCTCGTCCGTGTTCAAGCGGCGGGACCCACCCACCGGACCACGGCTCTTCCTCCCCGGGATAACGACGTCCGTAGGAAAACGGAGGGGCACATTCAAACCCTCAAGCTCGCTCACCCTCATCTCAGCGTCACCGAGCGCCGGCGGGCCGACTCTGGCCACCTTGACCCGCATGCGGCGATTGATTCCATGACTCGCTGGACACCGGACAGCTCCATGCCACGATCCTAGAGAAGACTGGGTCGTCGCTCCAATGCCCACCGTGTGCTCTCCCTCCAGAGGAGGTGTCGGTCAGCTCGCCTGCTTCCAGACATGACGACGCCCCCACTCTCGCCGGGGTCGCGCGAACGACGAGCGCAGGGACTACTCGAGAAGGGTCTCGTCCAAGGATTTAAGACACTTGATGGAGCGAAATCGAAGCCGCACAATCGCGCAGACCCGGAGCGGGGGTAACCACCACTGCGACTGTGCAGAATCCTCAGGATACCACCACCGGCTTGAAGCCCTCGAGAAGAAGATTGAAGGCATACGAAGGGATGGCCACACGTCCGGCGAAGGGTCAGGTACTCCGCCGACTCGCTTACAAAGCCCTTCACAGAAGAGCTACCTGTCGAGCACGTCTCATCCATGAACAAGCCACCAAAAGTGACCCTTTTCAACGGGAAATCCGACCCGAAGGACCACCTAGATGCATTTACGGTAGGCATGAGCTTCCAGGATAACTCCGACGCGGCTCAATACCGAGCTTTCCCTACCACCCTCATCCGGGCTGGCCGCGACTGGTTCCGAGGACTTACGCCACGCTCCATCTCGATCTTCAACGAACTGGCCACCCAATTCCTCGGTCACTTCGTCGGGAATCGGCTACAAAAACGGACGGTCGACTACCAATTCACCATCAAGAGCGGAGACAAAGAATCTTTCAAAGGATATGTCACCCGCTTCTATAACGCCCTCCTCGAGGTCCCCGATCACCACGATAAAACATTCATCACCGCACTAAGGTCAGGTCTTAGGCACAAAATGTAACACCCGAGCCCAATACTACTATTTTCTGTTATTGGTTGAGCATTAGATATTACTCATTTCATTTATCTTGCTTGTTTGGTTCTTATTGCACAATTTTAACCGGCTAAGTCATTCTACATATAACAAATTTTAGCACCTAAAATAAAATTGAAAATATTCTTCTTGGCCTACTTGACACCCCTAGCCTCGTGGTAGCGTCCGTGCATTGTGTTCTCGTCCCGTTCAGTAAAACGGGCAAGTTTGGATGGCTACGTGCACGCACGTGTGTCCGTTTTGAGAGTATGCTTTTTAATCATAAAATATTTCATTTTAAAATTTGGAACCCGCCTAAAATCCTATTATTTGAATTTCGAATTTTTGGACCCAACCCGGGCGCAATTTGGAAATGTTTCATTTGGCGCCAAAATCCTAAATTTTAATATTATTAAAACCATCGCATATATTTTTCTAACTAACCTGATATCTTACTGTTCATTACCTATCTTTTAAATCTTTAAGTTAACCATATAATATTTTACAATCTTTTATATCCTTCTTAATTTATTCTCTCAGCCAATCGCAACCTCCCCTTTAACCCCGTGGGCCCCACTTTCTCTCTCTCCTTCTTCTCTCTCTCTCCACTTTCTCTCTCCCTCTCCCTTATATATTCTCTCGTACTTCTCTTTATCATTTTTCTCTTCTTGCTTCATGTCTCGTTTCTCATTTCTTTTAACTGTTCTTTTGTTGCCGGAATTCCGTCGTGCCGGTGACGTTTCTCGACGTTCCAGCGAGATACCTCGACCCGTGTGGTTCCTTTGTTCGTCGTTTGGGTTCATTCCGTGAACCGTGCGCCGTCGCGAGTTTTTCCCGCCGACGGTTAACGTTCCGTTTTCCCGATTCGCGACCCATCGAGGCAAGTTAATCTTGCTACATGCTATATACTTTTATAATCTTCATTTTATAATATTATACATTTGAAAATCTTATAGTTTACATATGAAATGTCGTTGAAAAATCGGATATGACAAATCTGAAATTTACTGTACACCTTATCTTATAAAATTCATTATAAATCATAGAAAAATCATTAGGATACGTTCTTTAGTTCGTTACGAAGCTAATTCAGAATACTATAACTCTATGAAATATTTACTTGCAAAATAAATTGTTTATTTAACGTAAAATGCAAATGAACACGTCTCTAAACTGCTGTCCAGGGAAATTCCAGCAGCAAACTTTCAACTTTGAATATTCATAACTTTTTGTAGGGATAACCTGAGATGCTTATACTTATAAAACTGAAAACCTTATTGAATTATCTTTGTTTTGGTATAAGATACGTCTCTTTTGGAGAACATTTGTTATTTTTAAGCTATTTTACAAATTAGGGTGACGCTAAATTTCTGAACGGAACCTTCTTGTGCATGGTTAATCAATACATCTTTTATAGTTACTAATCGCTTTGAATATGCTATCCATATTAATATTATTATATCACATATTGTTTAGTTGTACATCCCACATTACCATTTTATAGTTTTATAACTTTTCGGATACCCGTTTGCATCCATCGCATTTAAGATACATATAATTGCATCCATAGATCACATCACTACATAATAATGTGATATTAACACTCCATGTTTAATAAATTGTATCCTAATTAATATTGGAACTATAAATGTAACCCTAATCGATAACTGTGCATCCATATCCTTGAAATTATATCTATTGGCATATCATATTACATGTTCCAGTTATTGTTCTGATAGTACTCATGCTTGTTTATACATATGCTTATGTTAGTTTGATTATGAGCACCCACATGACATCTTGCGCTTCCTGACATGACCTGTTACACTTCCTACTTGACATGATATGGTACCGTACACTCTTGACATGACATGACACCTTTATACATTACCTGACCTGTTACCTGATCTCATGCCTAATGCCGACAAACCTAACCATTCCTGCTGTCGATCCAGACAGACCTACTTCTACTTGACTTTATGTTGGCATTAGTCCTTGACTACTGAATACCTGACCTGACATACATAGTTTGGGGGTATGGGGAAATCAAAGGTGAAACCGACTTGTAACTCAACAGTTCGATACATTGTTCTGATCAGTCTTACGGGCTTGGCCAGCTCCGGAGTGTTGATGCTGACATCACTCGTCCATCCTACTACCTTTTACTGCTTAGCGGCACGTCTCGGATTCAGCCCCGAGGGTCATGACCGTGGTCCCGGGCACGCACGGGATACTATTGAGTTACATCGACGATTCATCAATTGGTTTCAAAGACTATAGAGTAGAAACCTGATAGGACAGTTTGGACACCATTGCACAGTACCCTGCTTGTTATTTCTTGTTACTGCTTTATTCATGTTCATACTTGCATTGCTTATTACCATGTTTATACCATATACTTGATATCATGACGCGCTGACGTCTGGGTTTTGCATGGCCCAGATTCTTTATCACTGTCGCCGACCGTGCAGGAGTACTTCAGCCAGCAGGCTGATTTGAGTTCTATAGTGGTTAGTTTGTTTATTGCATTTTATTTCCAGGTGCGATCCCGCATTATGGGACGTACCTTTCTATGATTATATTGGATCATTTGCTTCCGCACTTTATTGTTTATTGACTCTCGTTATTATGGATTTGGACATGTGCTAGATTAGTTTATTTATCTTGTTCTTGATAACCTTACAACCGTAATGTGACTGTGGATGGATACTTCCTACCCACAGGTAGCATGGTTGGCTATGTCACGTGCCCAATCTTGCGTACTCTGGGAAGCGGGGCGTGACATGGTTCTTTTGGTATCAGAGCCATAGGTTAATTGGGTTGATTCTTTATAGTTGGGTATTGCACCCGATACACGAATCATAATACCCGTGATTAGGAAACATGTCCTGCCACCTTGACCGTTTTACCATCCTTGAATCATTCTTCTGGATCATGTCGACATGCAAACTTACTTTGCATTGTCAACTCGAAAACCTAATTTCTTGTTATCCCTAGGACTTAGGCGACTTGGGTGGAGTTAAGTAATTGCGGCTATGATACCGCGGCATAGCTACAATGCGGTACTCTATTTAAGTATCTTGGAGTTCTAGCCTTGATCCACATTCAGAATCTATCATCATGCTAATGTTGGGTGTTTTGAGTTCAGGATTATGACAGGTAAGAAGTTGAAGACGTACCAGAGGCGTGTGAACGAAGCCGCCATGCTTGGAGTGATAAGAGGATGCTGGAAATCAAAGAAACAGCCCGAGCTGATCCAGCAGCAAGCGGACTCGTTTCAGGAAGGTTTGCAGATCGTTCAGCAGTCTGTGAACAAGATTGGAACTAGACCAGTTGACCGAGTAGGGACCGTGGCAGAGTTCAGACGTGTGGGTCCTACTACTTTCACTGGTTTGGAGGAGCCATGCCAGCCGAGCAGTGGCTAGTCAGCACGGAGAATTCGCTGATTGCGGCACAGATTCCAGAGGACAAAGGAGTTGATGTGGTGCGCATTCAACTAGTGGATTACGCCGAGAGTGGTGGCTTGTGGAGGAGAACCGTTTGCCCAAGCCAAGCAGTTAGGCGGATTTCTCTAAGAGTTTCCTGGAAAAGTTCTTTCCGCGGACTGCACGGGAGGAAATGGAAGAGAAATTTTTTGGGCTGAGGCAGAATGGAGCACCCGTGGACGTGCATGCAGCAGAGTGGATGAGACTCAGCAGTTTCGCTGGACCTTTAGTCGCCAACGATGCAGACAGGGCACGAAGGTCCATGCGCAGCTTGGATGTGGACATCCAAAGGCAAACCGTCTCCCTGGGTTTGACCATTTTCTCACAGGTTCTTACGGCAGCTCGAGAACAGCAGAGCATATCAGGAAAATTGGGAGTTCACAGCAGACAGCAGTTGCGGTAAGGAAGCAGTTCTGTCGGGCCGGTCGAGTTTAGGGCTAGGCCGACAAACAATGTTCTTGCATCAATGGAAGTGATGAAAGTAAAGAGCTGGCTGTTGTTCGTGATTCTATGGATGTGTTTGAAGATATTTCGGGCTTACCGCCGAAGCGAGATGTGGAGTTTGCGATTGACCTTATTCCCGGTGCAGCGCCAGTGTCAAAATCGTATTATCCGATGGCACCGGTGGAATGGGAAGAAGTTAAGAAACAAGTGGATGAATTACTCGAGAAGGGATGGATTCAAAGTAGCAACTCACCTTGGGAAGCTCCAGTTCTTTTAGTAAGAAGAAGGATGGCACGAGAAGGATGTGCATTGATTATCGAGAATTGAACCGGATGACTATTAAGAACAAGTACCCGATCCCTCGCATTGGAGAACTTTTTGAGCAGCTTAGTGGCGCGAGGGTATTCTCGAAACTGGACTTGCGATCAGGATACCATCAAGTCCGAGTGAAAGCAGAAGACATTTGCAAGACGGCGTTTCGAACTCGGTATGGGCATTTCGAGTATTTAGTGATGCCCTTCGGAGTGACTAATGCGCCGGCAATATTCATGGATTTGATGAACAGGATCTTTTCACCGTTCTTGGACCAGTTTATTGTGGTATTCATTGACGATATTCTGGTGTACTCGACGAGTCCGGAGGAGCATGCTGAGCACTTAAGGATCGCACTGCAGACGCTGAGACAAGAGAAATTATTTGCGAAGATGAGTAAGTGTGAATTCTGGCTGGAAGAAGTGAAGTTTCTGGGGCATGTTGTGTCGGGCAAAGGAATCGCCGTTGATCCCGAGAAGATTACAGCAGTTCGGGATTGGCCTGTTCCAAAGAATGTTGCGGAGATAAGAAGTTTTCTTGGACTCGCCGGTTACTACAGAAAATTTGTGGAGAACTTCGCTCGTTTAGCTGAGCCGTTAACCAAGCTTACGCGTAAGGAGGTACCGTTTGTTGGGACGGATGGATGTGCATTGGCCTTCGAGACGTTGAAGCAGAAGTTGATAACCGCCCCTATCCTGACCGTACCAGACAATTCCGGAGGACTAGTGGTTCATAGCGACGCATCTGGGAAAGGATTGGGATGTGTTTGGATGCAGCATGGGAAGGTTGTAGCATACGCATCGAGACAGTTGAAGACCCATGAGAAGAATTATCCAACTCATGACTTGGAGCGTGCGGCTGTGATTTTCGCTTTGAAGATTTGGAGACACTACCTTTTGGGGGAAAGAGTCGAAGTTTTTACAGATCATAAGAGCTTGAAGTATGTATTCACTCAGAAGGAGTTGAACATGAGGCAACGCAGATGGTTGGAGCTGATGGCCGACTACGACCTTGATCTTAAGTACCATCCGGGAAAAGTTAACGTCGTGCCAGATGCGCTAAGTCGGTTACCAGCAATTCAGTTATTGACTGCACAGAGAGAGATCATTGCAGATTTTCGAAGATTTGACTTGGAAGTTGTGCTACCACATTCTACGGGACAGTTGATGCAGTTGCAAGTACAGTTGTCCTTGGTTAAGAAGATTAAAGCGGCATAATCGCAGGATCCTAGACTGCAGAAGTTTCGAGAGCGGGTTGAGGCCGGACTACGAACCGATTTACTGATCCATGAAGACGGTTCGTTGAGATATGGTAGCCGTGTGTGTGTGCCAAAAGGAGATGTGCGTGAAGAGCTTATGAAGGAGGCACACAGTTCAGCTTACTCTGTAAATCCAGGAGGGACAAAGATGTACTGAGATATTCGACAGCACTTCTGGTGGGAAGGTATGAAACGGGAATTTGCTCGCTTCGTGGCTAAGTGCTTGGTGTGTCAGCAAGTCAAGGCTGAACACCAAAGGGTTGCTGGTTTGTTGCAACCACTTCCGATTCCTCAGTGGAAGTGGGAACATATAACCATGGATTTCGTGACGGCTATACCGCGGAGTCCAAAGGGCAACAATGCCGTATGGGTGATTGTCGATCGTTTGACCAAGGCAGCTCACTTTATTCCTTTTCGGGTTGGTCAATCGACGGAGACTTTGGCAGAGCGATACATGCAGGAGATTGTCAGATTGCATGGAGTGCCGGTAAGCATCGTGTCCGATCGCGACACTCGGTTCTTATCACACTCCTGGAGGAGTTTACAGGAAAGTTTGGGGACTCGATTGAAGTTTAGCACAGCTTATCATCCTCAAACCGATGGTCAGTCGGAGAGAACGATCCAAACTCTTGATGATATGTTGAGAGCATGCATGTTGGACTTCAAGGGTTCGTGGGAGGATCATCTACACTTGGTGGAGTTTTCTTACAACAACAGTTTTCAGGCAACTATCCAGATGGCTCCGTTTGAAGCTTTGTATGGTCGTAAATGTCGTTCACCTATTTGTTGGGATGATGTTGGTGAACGAAAATTGTTGGGACCAGATTGGTGGTACAGACAGTCGAGAAGGTGAATACAATCAGAAAGCATATGAAGGCAGCTCAAGACAGACAGAAGAGTTGGGCCGACACGTCAAGAAGACCTCTAGAGTTCGCCGTGGGTGATTTGGTATTCCTGAAGATATCACCGACTAGAGGGGTGATTCGCTTGGGAGGTCGAGGAAAGCTTAGTCCTCGATTCGTTGGACCCTTCGAGATATTGGAGCGTGTTGGAGAGGTAGCGTACCGGTTGGCGTTACCACAGTCATTAGCAGGAGTTCACGATGTGTTTCATGTATCTCAACTACAGAGGTATGTTCGAGATGAAACCCACGTATTGGATCATTCGGAGTTGACCGTACGGGAGGACCTAACTTTTGAAGAGCGACCAGTTGAAATCAAGGATCGAAGAGAAAAGGTTCTTAAGAACAAGGTTACCCCTCTTGTGCTAGTTTCTTGGGGTAATCGATCGCATGGAGAATCCACTTGGGAGCGAGAAGACGAGATCCGACAGAAGTTTCCTCACCTTTTCCTGTAGTTTTCTATCTTGTATTCTTGGAATTTCGAGGACGAAATTCTTTTGTAGTTGGGTATAATGTAACACCCGAGCCCAATACTACTATTTTCTGTTATTGGTTGAGCATTAGATATTACTCATTTCATTTATCTTGCTTGTTTAGTTCTTATTGCACAATTTTAACCGGCTAAGTCATTCTACATATAACAAATTTTAGCACCTAAAATAAAATTGAAAATATTCTTCTTGGCCTACTTGACACCCCTAGCCTCGTGGTAGCGTCCGTGCATTGTGTTCTCGTCCCGTTCAGTAAAACGGGCAAGTTTGGATGGCTACGTGCACGCACGTGTGTCCGTTTTGAGAGTATGCTTTTTAATCATAAAATATTTCATTTTAAAATTTGGAACCCGCCTAAAATCCTATTATTTGAATTTCGAATTTTTGGACCCAACCCGGGCGCAATTTGGAAATGTTTCATTTGGCGCCAAAATCCTAAATTTTAATATTATTAAAACCATCGCATATATTTTTCTAACTAACCTGATATCTTACTGTTCATTACCTATCTTTTAAATCTTTAAGTTAACCATATAATATTTTACAATCTTTTATATCCTTCTTAATTTATTCTCTCAGCCAATCGCAACCTCCCCTTTAACCCCGTGGGCCCCACTTTCTCTCTCTCCTTCTTCTCTCTCTCTCCACTTTCTCTCTCCCTCTCCCTTATATATTCTCTCGTACTTCTCTTTATCATTTTTCTCTTCTTGCTTCATGTCTCGTTTCTCATTTCTTTTAACTGTTCTTTTGTTGCCGGAATTCCGTCGTGCCGGTGACGTTTCTCGACGTTCCAGCGAGATACCTCGACCCGTGTGGTTCCTTTGTTCGTCGTTTGGGTTCATTCCGTGAACCGTGCGCCGTCGCGAGTTTTTCCCGCCGACGGTTAACGTTCCGTTTTCCCGATTCGCGACCCATCGAGGCAAGTTAATCTTGCTACATGCTATATACTTTTATAATCTTCATTTTATAATATTATACATTTGAAAATCTTATAGTTTACATATGAAATGTCGTTGAAAAATCGGATATGACAAATCTGAAATTTACTGTACACCTTATCTTATAAAATTCATTATAAATCATAGAAAAATCATTAGGATACGTTCTTTAGTTCGTTACGAAGCTAATTCAGAATACTATAACTCTATGAAATATTTACTTGCAAAATAAATTGTTTATTTAACGTAAAATGCAAATGAACACGTCTCTAAACTGCTGTCCAGGGAAATTCCAGCAGCAAACTTTCAACTTTGAATATTCATAACTTTTTGTAGGGATAACCTGAGATGCTTATACTTATAAAACTGAAAACCTTATTGAATTATCTTTGTTTTGGTATAAGATACGTCTCTTTTGGAGAACATTTGTTATTTTTAAGCTATTTTACAAATTAGGGTGACGCTAAATTTCTGAACGGAACCTTCTTGTGCATGGTTAATCAATACATCTTTTATAGTTACTAATCGCTTTGAATATGCTATCCATATTAATATTATTATATCACATATTGTTTAGTTGTACATCCCACATTACCATTTTATAGTTTTATAACTTTTCGGATACCCGTTTGCATCCATCGCATTTAAGATACATATAATTGCATCCATAGATCACATCACTACATAATAATGTGATATTAACACTCCATGTTTAATAAATTGTATCCTAATTAATATTGGAACTATAAATGTAACCCTAATCGATAACTGTGCATCCATATCCTTGAAATTATATCTATTGGCATATCATATTACATGTTCCAGTTATTGTTCTGATAGTACTCATGCTTGTTTATACATATGCTTATGTTAGTTTGATTATGAGCACCCACATGACATCTTGCGCTTCCTGACATGACCTGTTACACTTCCTACTTGACATGATATGGTACCGTACACTCTTGACATGACATGACACCTTTATACATTACCTGACCTGTTACCTGATCTCATGCCTAATGCCGACAAACCTAACCATTCCTGCTGTCGATCCAGACAGACCTACTTCTACTTGACTTTATGTTGGCATTAGTCCTTGACTACTGAATACCTGACCTGACATACATAGTTTGGGGGTATGGGGAAATCAAAGGTGAAACCGACTTGTAACTCAACAGTTCGATACATTGTTCTGATCAGTCTTACGGGCTTGGCCAGCTCCGGAGTGTTGATGCTGACATCACTCGTCCATCCTACTACCTTTTACTGCTTAGCGGCACGTCTCGGATTCAGCCCCGAGGGTCATGACCGTGGTCCCGGGCACGCACGGGATACTATTGAGTTACATCGACGATTCATCAATTGGTTTCAAAGACTATAGAGTAGAAACCTGATAGGACAGTTTGGACACCATTGCACAGTACCCTGCTTGTTATTTCTTGTTACTGCTTTATTCATGTTCATACTTGCATTGCTTATTACCATGTTTATACCATATACTTGATATCATGACGCGCTGACGTCTGGGTTTTGCATGGCCCAGATTCTTTATCACTGTCGCCGACCGTGCAGGAGTACTTCAGCCAGCAGGCTGATTTGAGTTCTATAGTGGTTAGTTTGTTTATTGCATTTTATTTCCAGGTGCGATCCCGCATTATGGGACGTACCTTTCTATGATTATATTGGATCATTTGCTTCCGCACTTTATTGTTTATTGACTCTCGTTATTATGGATTTGGACATGTGCTAGATTAGTTTATTTATCTTGTTCTTGATAACCTTACAACCGTAATGTGACTGTGGATGGATACTTCCTACCCACAGGTAGCATGGTTGGCTATGTCACGTGCCCAATCTTGCGTACTCTGGGAAGCGGGGCGTGACACAAAGAGTGGCTCTGCTCTTTTGCATTAGCGCAACCTAAGACCATACCCGAAGTAAAAGCCTGGACAGAGCGGGAAATCCAACTCGAGTCCGAGGTAAACTCAAATCTGCCTCGAGCTGACCAGACGGACAGAAAGAAAAGGGATAGGGAGGAGAAAAAGAAGGTTGATCATCTGAAGTCTTACTCCCCTAGATTTTAGGAGTACACTCCCCTAAATATCTCTCAGATCGAGCTGTTGGAGGAAGCTAAGGGTGAAAGGTTCTTCAAGCTTCTGCCGGTCACCTAAAGGGCTGGCAAGCGACTCCGCGGCCCATACTGCGCCTTCTACAGGTCGCAGGGTCACCCGACAGAGAACTGCAAACAATTCCGTGACTACATCGCGGAGTTGATCCGCTCAGGCCACCTGGCGAAGTACCTACGGGACAAGCGGCAGGCAGAGCGGGAGCAAAATGACCAAACCTCTCCCGGGGAATTAACGATCGGGCAGATCATGGTCGTTACCTTGGATCCAGCTCAAGAAAGCGAGGGGAACTGCCACATCCTCCTAATCGAGGGTACAAGCGGTACACCACACAAGAGGTGCAGGATAGACGAGCCGATCACTTTCACAGATGAAGACCTCCACGGCATATCGCTCCCTCACAATGACCCTCTCGTGATAACGGCCAGGGTCCACCATTACGAAATCCAGAGGATATTGGTCGACTCAGAGAGCTCAGCGGATATCCTGTTCCACGACTGTTTCCAGCGTATGGGGCTAGAACCATCTGACCTCCGACCCACCTCCCATAACCTCTCTGGGTTCACCAATCATTTTGTCCCTG
>JASDDO010000001.1:56835232-56922053 GCA_030015575.1 Agapanthus africanus
TCCAGTGTTCATGACGTGGAAAACATGTTGGATTAACTTATATTGGTCCAGAAATATAAAATATTAAAGGTTAAGTTGCAGGAAATACCTCATTTTAACCGAATAGTAGGAAGTACCCCTTTTTTTCAAAGCTGCACTTTGGCCTCTATTTGAGGGCCGTTAAATTTTTTCAGTTGAAGTCAATTTTCCAAAATACCTCCCAGTAAGAATATTAACTACGAATTGTTGATGAAACAATTGTAGAAAAATAATAGAAGTTTAGGCTGTAGGTGTATTTTTGGGAATATAAACTAGAATTAAAGGAAATTATAACGCCGTTAAGCTCAGAGGGATGATATACTGGTTTTAAAAAGAGGGGTGTTTTCTACTCTACAGCCAAAAGTGAGAGGTATTTCCTTCTATACAGCCAAAAACAAGGGGTACTTCCTGCAAGTTAGCCAATTTTAGACAAGATGTGAATTCGACTTATTTTTCTTCTTTTTTTCGGTCAAGAACTTTCATCAGAATTATGCATTCCTTCCCCAACATATCATACATTATTTTTCATGACCAGTTGGAAGCTCCAGAATTGAAGCTGACAGGCCCAAACAAATTGGGAAGGACCGAATACTTCAATCACTTAAGAAGTGCCAAGTTCTGCTTGTCTCCACGTGGCGAATCATCTTGGACTCTGCGCTTTTATGAATCTTACTTTGTGGTACCCTTTTCTCTCTGGCCTTGCGTTTACTAAAGTAATGTATGGTCGGGTTTATATGTGAAGTGTTTCTTACTAAACCAGTGGACTATAAAACAGGAATGTGTCCCAGTAATCTTATCCGATCAGGTTGAACTACCTTTCCAAGATGTAATTGACTACATTCAGATATCAATCAAGTGGCCAACAACCCGGATAGGACCTCAACTCCTCGAGTATTTAGAATCTATTCCAGGTATGTTGTCTCTCTTTCTTCTACTAGCTTTTCGGCATGTGCTATGCATATGCATAAACTAAGGCATTACGACAAGCAATGGGATTTGTTTGTAAAGTTTCAAATTTATGGAGTCAAATGTACGAGTATTGGTACCAAGTCATGACTTCACTTTTTCTTTTGAGGGTGTCATGTGGCAATTTAGTAATTTTTGTTGGAGTTTAAAGTTTATTTAAAGTTGAGGGAGTGATGTGTTTTTTTACCGGCACACATGAGCCTGTGATATAAGTGGGTTCCAACAATAAGACTCTAGCCTTATTGAGGTTTGATCCATCTTATATCTTATATCCATGTGTTTCTTTTGTTGTTTCCAATGTGAGCGTCTTTGATATAAGTGGGTTCCAACAATAAGACTCAAGCCATATTACAACAATGGTTAATCTGCTCAATTTCTATAAAAGATTTCCTGTTACAACAATGCCATTTTACATACTTTGAAGAACTTATATGAAGAGAAAATTATGTATACTTATCCCTTTTAAGCATTAATGTGATGGTACAAGGGAAAACAATTCTCATTCACACTTGCATCGAACCCCAAAGAGTTTGCATCATAATAGCAGAGGTAACATCTTATTCTTCTTCAGAGGCTTGCTATGCACTAATATCAGGAAATTCTTGACCTGGCAGATGAAGCGATCGAGGGAATGATAGCCCGTGGCAGAAAAATAAGATGCTTATGGGTTTATGCTCCAGAAACCGAGCCTTGCTCTGCAATGTTAGGAATTTTGTGGGAACTACAAAGAAAAGTGAGGCAATTCCACCAGTCGGCAGATACATTTTGGCTTCATAATAGATCCATCATCGATCGAGGCTTGACGGAGTTTAACAATTGGAGAATTCCTGTCCCTTTGCCTTAGCAAGAAGTCTCTACAACCGAACCCACCCCGCTACAAACTGACTTTAGTTAGTTCCTAACACAGGAATTCTTTCTTTTTCTTTTCAAATTTGTGTATAATAAACGCATAGGAAAGTTCAACATGTACCTTTAATTTTGTTATGAATTGATTCTACTTGTTCTTTTTTGGTGTGATGCTAGCAATGATATTAAATGGCTAGTCACATTTATTCTATATGTTGCCTTTTCTTTTCTCTGTTAGAAATCCCTTTCGTTGCTTCATTGCAGTGTATGCAGGTTCTATCATTTGTATGTTCATTGCAATGTGCTGCTATCAGACTATGAACAAGTTAGGGAAATCCTTGTGATATTCTTGTGGCTAAATTTTAGCCAAAAATAACAATTTATAGAATTTTATTGATAAATGAGATAAGAAAATAGTAAGCCCTTATAGCTCAGTGGTAGAGCGTCAGTCTTGTAAACTGAAGGTCTGCAGTTCGATCCTGCATGGGGGCATTCTTGTTATTAATATTAATTTTCCTGAACTATTAATATTTTGAGGCCCAACCAGTACTAAAGCATCAGATCCCATAAAAATTAAAGAAGAAACATACTAAATCGAGTGTTTTGGGCCTATCAACTATTACGGACATAGCACAGGCTACGAGCCTTTTTAGTCGATGCCAGTGAGAAATTTAGTATCTTGGAACACTTTGATCTCGGCTTTATGCAAAGCGGGAGATATGAACCCTGCGCGGTCAGTCTTTGAATGAATGGAGAACAAAGACGCGATCTTATGGAGTGCAATGATTTCAGGATACAATCAAAATGGAAATTTCAATGTTTATAATGATTTTCAATCAAACGGATCATAAAATTTTCAAAAACATTGTAAAAGGATGCGAATTTTTCTATGTTTATACAGAATTTATCAAAAACGTTCTATGGTTTTATAGAAAGGGCTGTGAAAATTTTCGACCAAATGAAAAATCATTATAATACCAACCAAGGATCGAGCGCTATAATTGCATTGTAGATCTCCTCGGCGGAGCAGGAAAGTTTGAAGAAGCTTAAGAGCAATAGTATCTGTCACTATTGGACCTAGTTCAACAGTAATTATATATACTGATGGTAAATTGAACCAATACACTTTGAGATGCAGAAATGTTCTACTGCACTAAATTTTGAATTTGCTAGATTGAGTAAAACAAAAGCTAGAGATGATGAGATTATGCTGCTTAGGATTTATGTTGTATAGATTTGTCGAAGAGGAGAGCATCCGTGTTGCATATACGCGTATCAATTATTATGGTTGTGTTATTAGTTTAGATTTGTGAAAATGACGAGCTTATATGATATTTTAATCATATATAAACAACAAAAGCTATGATAATGTGCTCGCATATATTCTTGTTAATATTTTCTTTTCAGGGGAAATGAATCAAGACTTTTTTTGTTGTTGCAAGAACCAAGTACCTCTGATGAAGAGGTAGCTTCCGGATTCATTTCATGCATCATTTGTATAGAAAGAAATATCCAAGATGTAATTCAAGATACAAATTTTCTAATCAAGGGATTTTAAGGAGGCTGCTTTTAGCATATAATCAAGAAAATCACATGCAATCAAATGTAGCAATGAGAAAAGATATGCAAGAGAATATTGCAATCAATGGCAGATAATCAAGGCTATTGCATGGAATCGGATTTAATAATTAAAATACGCAGGAGAATATTCAAAGTATTATCTATGGCATATAATCAAGTCCCTTTAAGGCATTGTTTTGAATTATTCCCATACATGTTGTATGTGAGAATACTTTGATATATATTTTGTACAAACTGTAATCCCAATAATTATGTTGTAATCTCCTATAAATATATATATAGCTCTCTCTCTCCTCACCTTGAGTAAGAGATTTTGTCATTTCTTTAATTTGAATGTTAAGTTCACTGCATTCTGTTTGCATTTAAAGGAAAATGATTATTTGACACCATGGTTCTCTGCATCACATCAAGTTGATTCTGGAAATCGATAATTTAGAAATTTTTGTTCATTGTATGTATAGTCACTTGTATCTATGGAAACGAGTTCATCGCACTTAATTTTATTCCACTGTTGATTCCTAACTTGCTAAGCAGAAGGCCCTATATAAACATCCAAAAAATAAAACCAAGATGAGAGGAAAATGATCGAAATAAAAATGTTAATACTTCGCTATAAACGTATCCTTGTCAATTTGGTGTGCGAGATGGGATCAAATAGGTACAGCAGGTATATATTTTAACACCTTTTCCTTTCAATTTTTTTTTAATCGACGGCGATTATACTACGGTTTGTTCTTTCCAAAATCACTAATGCCAAGATCTACCTTTTCCTTTTCTTTTGAAGTTTAAAACTACTGGAAAAATATTTTTCTGAAACGCCGACATGTTTTCATCACAAAGAAATGCTGACAGTTTATTCTGAAATGCAGCGAATTGATCGAGTAGCTTCGAGAAACAAAATTTACAAAACAAACCATGAAATCAGGAGAAGGCGGTGTTTCGATTTGTCTGACTGAAGCATAAGAAATCAAAGTTTTTTATTTGTTCCTTTTATCTATTTAGTTATTTCTTTTTTATGCAAAAAGGCCTTGACCTCGTGTGAAGCTGAATTGTTGATTTGTCTAACTGTAGCATTGTACCAACATTTTAATTCCGGTGAAAACCAAAATTTTGATGTATATATAAGCGGCTTTTTTTTTATGTTAATTAGAAGTTTCGGAATGTCATGGACAAAGTATGTATGGTAATATATGATATCGATATGGTTTGGTTATGTTTATAAAAGTTTCTTATTTCTGATCTTTGTAATTGCTCCGTTAATGATCCTGGATTTTGATGTAGCCTTGTTTGATGATTTTCATCGATGGGCTAAATGGTTTTAAAACTTAGGTATTTATGTGATATATTGATTGAAAAAACAGGCATCTATGTGCCATTTAACACACACACACACACACCCAAAAAAAAAACCATTTTCTTGTAAATCAGGAGAATGGAGAAATTTTTGAAAGAGATGGTCCAAAAATGCAGAAATTTGAGGGAATTAAAACAAACCCACCTCCAAATTTTAGTTCATAATCTTTCACAAAGCAAGCACCTTCTTCCAAAGCTCATCGATGTCTCTTCCTCCTTCAATTCTCTGCACTACGCCTCCCAAATCTTTGAGCACTCTCACAACCCTAATGTGGTTGCTTTCAACACCATGATCAAATGCTTCGCTGAGAAAAACCATCAAAATGAGGCTTTTTCAACTTACAGCAAGCTGAGGGCTTTGTCTCTTTCCCCCAACAACTTCACCTTCACCATTCTTCTTAAAGCTTGTGAATCCATGGAGTCTTTGGTTGCTTCTCATGAGATTCATGGCCAGATCATGAAATTTAGATCAATGTTTTTGTTCAGAATACCCTGTTGAGTGTCTACTCCAAATCTTGTTTGCATTTAGCCCGCCTTGTGTTTGATGAAATGCCCGTAAAAGACCGTAATGGGGGTGTTGTTGGGGGGGGGGGGGTTGATATGGAATCAGCGCGGTCGGTATTTGATCCTTGTTTGTTGTAGCATTAAAGAGTTATTATTATTTTTGATAGCTGGTAAGGCAGTTGTTGGGGGTGGGAGCCTGCACGCGGCAGATACATAACACAACTTGAGAACTCATTCTAACCCAAAAGCCCAAACTAATAGGTAGAGGTCCAAATTATATTATATATCACATCAACTTCTTATAAACTCCTGATGTGGGACTAAATATACGAGTCACAACCCAACAAGCAGGGCCAGCTGAATTTTGAAGAGTGGAATTGTGATGAATCGCCTATAGAAAAACAAACAAACAATTGAACTGTTTTGGAGTTGAATTTTAGTGTTTTAAGAGTTTTAGTCGACGAGCAGAGAGG
The DNA here is from genome assembly GCA_030015575.1 of Agapanthus africanus. NCBI lineage: Eukaryota > Viridiplantae > Streptophyta > Magnoliopsida > Asparagales > Amaryllidaceae > Agapanthus > Agapanthus africanus. Next base: position 56,840,974 of record JASDDO010000001.1, read on the forward strand.
GTGTTTGCGCTGATAAATCGATTGAGTAGAATTTTAAGTGCTATAAGCTTGTTTTCTGCCCTTGAATATATGTAATGAAAAGAAGAGTCGTTATAGTTGCAACAAATTATTGCCTCCAGTTTCTTTTATATGGTTTTATATTACTATTATTTGCCAATGTGTTTTTCATTCAAATCCAAATCAAGTTTGTGTTATTAAGATCCTTCAGACTGTTAAACTTTATTTCTATTATTTGCTGTATGAACCAATTCCTCCAGTGCCTAAAATGAAAATAATTAAGGTTTTTGTCTCCTTAAAAGAAAACAAGAAAAATTAATGGCTTCCGTCACATCCAAAGAACAGGAAAGAAAAATTAATGTGTCTGCTTGGTAAATCCCTAAATAAAAAGGACTATAAATTTTAGGCTAAATTCCCAAAAACTGCCATATGGTTGTCTTTTATGTTCCTTTCTTATATATTAAAGGAATGAGGATCTCAGGCAGAAGAGAAAGAGGAGGATCTCGAGGGAAGAGCAAAGCGGGGATAACGCGGAATCGACGCGGCAACACACGGCAGGGTTTGGACTCGGGGTGCACGCGGTTTGGATGCTGAATCGACACGTATTGGACATGGTCTACACGTGTTCGACACGGGCTTGACGCGGCACAGATACGTTGTGTACGCGTTTTCGAAGCGGTTTTCGCCGCTTACTGGACACTGTTTGGACGCTTGGCCGACACGGCTTGGACGCGTACTGGACGCGGGTCCGACGCGTACTGGACGCGGCTTGGACACGCGGCCGACTCGCCGTCGACACGGCTTGAACGCAGAGCCGTCGCGGAATCGACGCGGGATGGACGTCGCAGGGTCGACGTGAAACTGACGCGGAGCCGTCGACACGGCTAAGACTCGGCAGAGGTGGACGGGGATCAGAAATTTGGGCGAATTTGGCTCCCTCAGAATCAATCGAAGTCTTGGTTGCATTTGCCATCTCAAGTTCAATTTGATTATAAATGAGTGGTTTCAATATAGCTTCAACATCCACTACTTGATATCGGTGATCTTCCAAATCGTGACACGCGGCTGATGACGTGTCCCGAAGCCCGCAAGGAAGGACCAAGGACAACACGTCAGAGGAACATCCGGGTCTGCGACCCATGGACATGGCCGATCTTCTGGGCTGCCCACACCACTCCTATGCCCGCCTTGCAAACAACCGTTGGCTCGCCCCCGAGCCTCCTGCACATTTGGCCTCCTCGGCCCTCTCAGCTCGCCTCCGGGCTACCACAGAACCAAGATAGCTCGGCCTTCCGCTCGGTCCCGAGCCCTCGCCGAGCTCATCTTCCTCGGTCCCTTCGACTAACCAACGGCATCATTCGCAGGTGCTTCTGCTTTGCCTCCGCGAATCTCGCCATGCGCGAGATATCCGCTGCTCACGATCCCGCGTTTCACGCCATCACGATCCCCATTAATGAGCATGTCTCGCCATTAATGGGAGATGCCGCCCATCACGCGGGCGTGATGTCGGGGGCGTAACGGCCGGCGTGATTCTCGCACCTGCCTGTCTGCTGCCACCGCTATATAAACTCCTCCTTCAGACGGTTGAAGTAAGTCATTTTTCCACTCACTAGGCCGTTACTTTGCTCGGATTTCTTGTCTAACTTGATTTTCGGAGGGTCCTCGGTGGTACAACCATCCCGGGACTTCCTTACAGGTAGCTCGGCCCCAACAACCTCAAACCCATTGAGATCCACACACTTTAGGAACTATCCTTCAACTCAAATCTTGGCCGTCCATCGTCGCCAACAGCAGATCAACGGAAGGTAACATCTTGACGAGATTCCACCCGCGTCAGCTGGCGCCGTCTGTGTGAAACTTGATTCTATTAAGACAAAGTTCATCTTTCGATCTCAACCCAATGGCAAGCGGTCACCACGACGATCCAAGCACTAGCCGCCGCCTCCCCCACAACGGAGGCGCGGACGAATCTCCTTCCCCGAACGCCATCAACGTCCTAGCCGTCCGGATAGATCGACCCGCGTTCGTCGTGGTTGCGCTCGTCGATGTCCAAACGGCGGGACAAGCTCCCCGGGTCGCCGCTCCCCGGGTCGCCGCTCCCCCATCTCGGGACCAGGCCCCCTTCAGAGGGAGAGAAGACTCTGCTCGTGTCGACACGACCGGTCATCGCCTCGCTGTCTCTAACGGTCGCAGGTCCTTTGGGCCGACCTATTTGACTTCGAGGTCTCACGTCAGAGAGCTTCGTCCCGAGTCTCGTCGCACCCCTGTCCAGCCCGAGGCTGTGGCGGTCGGCTCGCCTGCTCCCAAGCATAACCGGCATCCCCTCTCTCGACGGGGTCGCGCATGCGAGACTCGCCAAGGCAGCTCAAAAGCGACCTCGCCAGGAGACCTAAGGGACCTCGCCGAAAAGAACCGAGGCTCATCAAAAATCATGGTCATGTCAGCAGGGGGTCCGTCGAGCACCTACGAGACTCAGCCCCCCGCGTCGGCAGTGGAAGCCGACAACCGCCTGAGGAAGAAGGCCAGGGATAACGAGCAGATCATTTTTGACAACGGGGACTTCCACGGCATATCCCTTCCCCACAACGACACTCTGGTGATCACGGCTCGAGTCCACCAATACGAGGTGCACAGGATACTGGTCGACTCGGGTAGCTCGGCGGACATTCTCTTCTACGACTGGTTTCTGCGCATGGGGTTCACCCCAGCAAACCTAAGGTCGACCTCCCACGTCCTTTCAGGGTTCACCAACCACTCCATCCCGGCGGAAGGGATAGTTACTCTGCAGTTTAACGTTGGGGAGGCCGGCCGCACGCGAACGTTGCCCGTGGAATTCATCGTAGCAAAGATCCTATCGCCCTACAACATCCTCCTCGGCCGCCCAACGTTGAACTTCCTCCGGTCCCAGATATCGACCTACCACCTGGCGATGAAGTTCCCTCTCGATCAGAGCGGGATAGGTCGGGTCTATGGAGACCAGCGGATTGCAAAGGTATGCTTCACCGTAGCATCTTCGTCTGAGCAGCCAGCCGACGATGTCGAGGGTGTAGGCGACATCAGAGGTTCTATGGACACTCGAGACGAGCAAAAAGAGGTCCGAGGAATCCCGGTCGAACCGCTCACAGAAGTCCCCCTGATAGAAGGGGACGATGGAAAGATCATCCAGACCGGATCGCTTCTGACAGGAAACTCAACGAGATGACCTGGTTAATTTCCTCAGGAACAACTCCGACGTTTTCGCCTGGGCATCTGCTGACATGCCTGAGATCGACCTAAAAATCATATCTCACAAGCTCGGGGTTGATCCTACGGCCCGACCCGTCAGGCAGAAAAAGCGAAGCTTCGCCCCAGTCAAACAGAAGGCTATCGAAGACGAGGTGGATCGGCTCCTCGCCGCCAACTTCATTCGGAATGTATCCTATTCGGAGTGGCTGGCGAACGTAGTTCTGGTCAAGAAGTCAAGCGGGAAGTGGCGCATGTGCGTCGACTTCACCAACCTCAATAAGGCCTTCCCCAAAGACAACTATCCCCTCCCTCGGATAGATCATCTCGTCGACAGCTCGGCTGCCCGCGAGCTATTGAGCTTCATGGATGCCTTCTCCGGCTATAATCAGATCCGTATGAATCCGGCAGACGAAGATCTTACCGCATTCACAACGGACCAGGGGTATACTGCTACAAGGTGATGCCCTTCGGCCTCAAGAACGCCGGAGCTACGCACCAACGATTGGTCAACCGCATGTTCAAGCCACAGATCGGCAGGAACATGGAAGTTTACGTCGACGATATTCTCATCAAATCAGTCTCATCGACCGACCACGCCAAGGACCTGGGAGAGACCTTCGGAGTACTCCGCAAGTTCAAGATGAAGCTGAACCCTGCAAAGTGCGCATTCGGGGTCACCGGGGGAAAGTTCCTCGGTTTCATGGTCACCCACCGTGGAATTGAAGCTAACCCAGAAAAAATCGACGCTATCCTCAACATGACCGCACCCAGGACCAACGTCGAGATCATGCGACTAACAGGGCGGGTAGCCGCTCTGTGCCATTTCATGTCGAGGTCTGGGGAGAAGTGCCTCCCATTCTTCAAAGCTCTAAGGAAGATCCCGAGGTTCGAGTGGTCAGGGGAGTGCCAGACCGCCTTTGACCAATTAAAGAGGCACCTTGCGACGCCGCCGCTGCTCACCCGACTAGTTGAAGGAGATGAGCTATCACTGTATCTGGCGGTATCCGACCAAGCAGCAGGCTCAGTTCTCATCCGAGAGGTCGACGGAGTGCAGAAGCCGGTGTACTACGTGAGCCACGTCTTCAAAGACGCTCAAACGAGGTACCCAGCCATGGAGAAGATTTTTTTGGCGCTCGTTGTGGCCTCAAGGAAGCTACGACACTACTTCCAGACGCACACCATCCTCATTCTTACCGAGCGCCCGCTGGGGGCTATCCTCGCATCACCCGAATCCTCGGGCCGCTTAGAGAAGTGGAGATAGGAACTGTCCCAATTTGACATAAAATACCGTCCGAGGCAGACCATCAAAGCACAGGCCCTGGTCGATTTTATCGTCGAATGCACTATCCCCAGTAAGGAGCCGGAGTCCGCGCCGACCCTCGCGGCTCAACCCTCGATCGAGGGGGGCTGACTCGGTCCCTGAGTGGATTTATTTATGTCGACGGGTCCTCGACTGAGGAAGGCTGTGGAGCCGGCCTCATCATTCGAGGCCCGAACGAGGCAGAAATGGAGTATTCTCTGAAGTTCGGGTTCAAGGCCTCAAACAACGCGGCAGAATACGGGGCTCTGCTGGCTAGACTTCGCATAGCCTCCGGGCTGGGGCTGAAAACAATGCGGGTCTGCAGTGACTCAGCCCTCGTCGTTGGCCAAGTGACCGGCCATTTCGAAGCTCGGGAACCTCTAATGGTGAAGTATCTCACCGAGGTAAGAAGACTTCGGAAGAACTTCGACGAGGTCAAGGTAGAGCAAATACCCAGACAGCTCAATGCCCAAGCCGACATCCGGAGTAAACTGGTTTCATCCTACTCAGCCAACAACAAGCGATATATCCTCTTCGAGACCCTGTCACGGCCCAGAGTGGAAGACGGGGCGACAATGCTTCATGTGTACACAGCCCAGGAAGGGGACCGAGACTGGAGGAAGCCCCTCGTGGAATTCCTAAGGGAAGGCACGCTCCCAGAAGATCGGAAAACAACCTGCCGTCTCCGAGCCAAAGCCAGTCACTTCGTCTGGAGCAATAGGAACCTTTACAAGAAGTCTTTCACTCAACCCCTGCTTCGGTGTGTCGACCCCCGCGAAGCCGACTACGTCCTCCACGAAATCTACGAAGGGGTCGGCGGCGCACACCAAGAGGCCCGCACCTTGATCCAGAAGGCATTGCTCCAGGAGGTACTACTGGCCAAGTATTCACCAAGACGCCCAGAAGCTCGTCAGAAGATGCAAAAGTTGCCAACTCCACGGAAGCATACCCCGTCTTCCGGCCACCGAGCTGACCGCCCTTACCTCCCTATGGCCGTTCGCCCAGTAGGGGTTAGACATGATAGGCCAGTTCCCTACCGGTACGGGCGGGCACAAGTATGTCCTCGTCGCGGTGGATTACTTCACGAAATGGATTGAGGCCGTCTCCATCAGGAAACCGGATGCCACCACGACCATCAAGTTCCTGCAGAACAACGTGATACTCCGGTTCGGCATCCCGAGGTGTATCATCACCGACCACGGAACAAACTTCGAGAACGAGAAAGTGAAGGAATACTGCAATGAATATCACATCCTCATGAAGTTTGACGCGGTTGTGCATCCCCAATGCAATGGGCAATCCGAAACCGCTAATCGGGACGTCCTCCGAGGTCTCCGGATCCGCCTAGAAGGACGCCAAAGCAGCCGGGTCGAGGAATTACCCCGGGTCTTATGGGCCCTGCGCACGTCAAAGAAGACCCCCATCGAGAAAACCCCTTTCAGCTTCTGCTACGGGACTGATGCAATGGTCCCAGCGGAGATTGGGCTACCTAGCCACCGGGTAGAACACTTCGACGATGAAGCCAACACCACGGCCTTCCGAACCAACCTAGATATCTTGTTGGAGAAACGAGACCGGGCTCAGATCAGAGTTGCCGCTTATCAGCAGAAAACCACCCGATATTACAACGCGCGAGTCAAGCGCCGCTTCTTCAAGACCGGAGACCTAGTCCTGGGGCGAAACGAGTTCGTCGATCAAGGCATGCTGCATAAGTTTTCTCCTAAATGGGACAGCCCCTTCCTCGTCTCCGAGGTCCTTCCCGGCGGAGCCTTCCGATTGCAAGACACGGACGTGCGCAAGTTTCCACGGACTTACAACGCTGAGAAACTCAAGCTATACCAGTAAAGGGAATATCCACGAGTGTGTATTTCTTCTTTCATAAGAACAATGTAAACTCTTCTAAAGTCCTTTCTATTTAATAATACGAAGGGAACGTTAGAACGTTGCGAAAAGAAGAATTTTATTCCTTCAAAAAGATACTATGGGCTCCTCAGCCTTACAAAAAAAAGGTTACAACAGAGGTGGAACGGGATCAAGGAAGTACTCCTGGTGATACTCCGAGTAGATTTCAGTCAGCCGGGCCCTAGCCATTGCAGCCCGCTCCTGTCGACGCTGCACGCGGACCCGGGACACCATGGAAGCACCTCATCAAGAGGCAGCCGAGCGGCTACCTTGCTCGGCTATCCCTGGCTGGTAGTTCACTGCCACACAGCGCCAGGGATCGAAGCCTTCGCCAAGAGGCAACCGAGCAGCTTCACTGCTCGGACCATCCTTAGCAGGTCTCTTACGGCCCTTCCAGCGCTAAGGGTCGAAACCCTCATCAAGAGGCAGCCGAGCGGCTACCCTGCTCGGCTATTCCCGGCTGGTAGTTTCCTACCCCACAACGCCCGGGATCAAAGCCCTCATCAAGAGGCGGCCGAGCGGTTACCCTGCTCAGCTATCCCCGGCTGGTAGTTTCCTACCCCACAACGCCAGCCTAGCGGCTACCCTGCTCAGCTATCCCTGGCTGGTAGTTCCCTACCCCACGACGCCAGGGATCGAAGCCCTCACCAAGAGGCAGCCGAGCGGCTACCCTGCTCGGCTATTCTTGGATGGTAGTTCCCTACCCTACGACGCCAGGGATCGAAGACCTCACCAAGAGGCAGCCGAGCGGCTATCCTGCTTGGCTATCCCGGGCTGGTAGTTCCCTACCCCATGACGCCAGGGATCAAAAGCCCTCACCAAGAGGCAGCCGAGCGGCTACCCTTCTCGGCTATCCCTGGATGGTAGTTTCCATCCCCACGACGCCAGGGATCGAAGCTCTCACCAAGAGGCAGCCAAGCGGCTACCCTGCTCGGCTATCCCTGGCTGGTAGTTTCCTACCCCACGACGCCAGGGATCAAAAGCCCTCGCCAAGAGGCACCAGGCAATAACCCTGCTCGGCCCGTCTTTAAGGATCAAAGCCCTTGCCAAGAGGCACCGGGTAATAACCCTGCTCGGCCCGCCCTTAGTAGGCCTTTTACGGCCTCTCCCGCGCTAAGAATCAAAAGCCCTTGCCAAGAGGTAACCAGGCCCGCCCTTGCTCGGTTATCCCTGGCTGGTAGCTCCCTACCCCACAACGCCAGGGATCAAAGCCCTTGCCAAGAGGCACCGGGCAGCAACCCTGCCCGGTCCCATCCTTAAAGATCAAAGCCCTCGCCAAAAGGCACTGGGCAGCAACCCTGCTCGGCCCCGTCCTTAGTAGGCCTCTTACGGCCCCTCCCGCGCTAAGGATCAAAAGCCCTCGCCAAGAGGCAACCGGACCCGCCCTTGCTCGGTTATCCCTGGCTGTAGCTCCCTACCCCACAACGCCAGGGATCTAAGCTCTCACCATGAGGTACCGGGCAGCTACCCTGCTCGTCCCGTCCTTAGTAGGCCTCTTACAGCCCCTCCCACGCTAAGAATCAAAAGCCCTCGCCAAGAGGCAACCGGGCCCGCCCTTGCTCGGTTATCCCTGGCTAGTAGTTTCCTACCCCACAACGCCAGGGATCGAAGCCCTCGCCAAGAGGCCACTGAGCAGCTTCACTGCTCGGTCCATCCTTAGCCACCTCTTACGACCTTTCCAGCGCTAAGGATCGAAGCCCTCACCAAGAGACAACTGAGCAGATACCATGCTCGGTTATGAAGAATGTCGTTCACTATCTCACGAAACCAGATACCTAAGCCCTCGCCAAGAGGCAACCAAGCATCTACCATGCTCGGTCATCCGTAGCCGGTGATACCAATCGCCAACGCCACGGCCCAAGCCCTCGCCATGAGGTCATCCACGTCTAAGCGATCCCAACCTTGACTTCGGGGCCATGGAGATACCGACCCTTCACAGGTCTTTGCACACTTGGCAACTAGTCGAATTCAACTCGACGTGCGATCGCCAGACGAAGAACCGACCCGACGTGAAGGCTGAACTGTGCAAATACCGACAAAGGAAAATACGCGCGCAAATACTGCTGCAAAAAGTTTTTATTCACAAAACCAAAAGTCTTTACAAGTGTATTGTGGGCTCCCCAGCCTTATCAAATTACCCGGAGGCTTACAAAAGAGAGAGGAGGAAAAGCCAAAAAGTTCGGGCCGCATGCCCCGCTTAGATCTCACCTTCCTTATCACCATCGGCCGGAGGCATGACCACCGAAAATGGGACCCGAGCACGGAGCTCACCGTTGGAAAACTACGGAAACTGATTCTTGACAGTATCAAGAGCTTTGTTCCATGCAATGGCGGAGGGCTCGCCGAGGTCGACGTAAAAATGGTCTGACCCCTTGTAATCAGTTATCGCCTTTCTAGCCCGAATCTCGGCAACCTCAGCCGTCTGGAGCGTCGCCTCGGCATCCCGCCTGCTCGCATCCCTCGCCCTCTTCATGGCTACAAAGCAATCGGCCAGTTCCATCAACTTCACCTCGATGACTCGGTGGGACTCATTTAGGCGGTGATAAGACTCCCGGCACTTTGAGACGGCGAGCTCCGCGGCGGCCGATCGGGATTCAAGGACGACCATCCTCTCCCTCTCCAAATGCAGCTCAAGTCGCAGATCCTCGGCCTTTTGTAACAACCGAGTCCAGTTCTACAAATTTCAGTTACCGTATGTGTTATGTGTGGTATTTATTTCATTTATCGTGCTTTGGCTGTTACTAGTTATAATTTACACCGACATATCATTTTCTGCATATAACAATTTAAGTCTTTTAAAATAAATTAAAAATACTTGTCATGGCCTGCTTGACACCCCTAATCCTGTGGTAGCGTCTTTACATCGTGTTCTCGTCCCGTTCAGTGAAACGGACGTGTTTGGACGGCTACGCGCACGTACGTGCGTTCGTTCTTAGGGGTATGCTTTTTAATTATAAAATCCTTCGTTTTAATTTTTGGAACCTGCCAATAAATTTCATATTTCAAATTCAAAATCTTGGACCCGAACCGGGCGCAATTCGGAAATGTTTTGCATCTCGCCAAATCCTATTTATTTAAATCTTTTAAAACAGACAAAATATTTTCAGAGCCTATTATAGATTTATTTAACCAGCGAGACTATATTTCTAAAACCCAGTGAATCTTTTATTTTTCCCTAACTGCTACCCTCACCCAATCAAAACCCTTCATTTTTTTTATCGCGGCCCCACCAATTCTTTCTCTCTTTCTATCATTATCCAATATTTCTCCAGCCAATCAAAGAATTCCCTTTAAAAGCCCCGGGCGCATTTCTGATATATTTTGTAGTCCGCCAAAATTCAGATTAATTATTTTATTTGTTTTTGGATCTTCTGTTGAAGATTGGGGGAACTGGGTAAATCTTTAGTTTAAAATCCTTTGTAAAACATTTATATCTTTCCACCACCGAATCTCTCGTCTATCTTTTCTCTTATTGTTTTCCAACCAATCTGGAACTTCTCTTCATTTCCCTGGGCCCCGCGAGCGTTCTCTCTCTCTCTCTCCCCTTTTTCCCATTCTCTCTCTCTCCTCCCCACGAGATCTCTCTTTCTCTCCCCATAAAACTCCAACTTTCTTTCTCCTCTCTCTCTATCTCTCTCCTCTCGCGATCTCTCCCTCTCTCCTCTCGCGGTGAGCCGAGTCGCATAACCTCCCTCCATTCCCTATTGACACCTCCCTTCTTCTACTCCTTTGTTTCTCTTCTTCCTTTTAAACCCCTCGCCACGAGAACGACGAACCCTCAGAACCCTAATCCAAAACCTAGCCGTCTCAACCCCGACGCCCTCATCATCGTCTCCACCCTCTTATCCTTCTCACCTCCATCTTCTTCCTCCTTCTTTCTTCTTCTTCCTTCGCCTTCCCGAGCCCCTCTCCATCAATCTTCCGAGCACCCACTGCAACCCATGGAACCCGTCGCCGTCCCCTCACCTCCGGCGACCCCAGTTCACACAACCATTGTCATCATCTCCTCACTCTCCTTTCTCCTTCAACCGTCCTCAACCTTCGGCTCCAACCCATGACCCGCTGCAGCCCTCGACTGCACACCGGCACCTTGCCGGAGCTCCAACTTCCGTGGTTACCGTCTCTATCACCTCCACCTCTCTCCTCTCTCTTATCCTCCTCCTTGCAACGGAAACCCATCAACCCAATCCCAGACATCTAGAAACCCACAGAATCCTTCATCACCATCTTGCACCCCTGCACTTCGCCGGCGACCCCATGACGGAAAGCCTCATCGCCTTCGCCTCTCGCTTTTCTCTTTGATTCAAACCCAGAGACCCTCACAGCCCTTCCTCCTTTCCTCTTTTTCTTCTTCTCCTCTCTTTACTTTCTCTTTCTGAATCCTTTCCGGTGATCGCCGGCAAACCCCATCGCCGGTGACCCGCGACTCGTCAACACTCCATCACGCCCTCGCCTCCTCTGTCCCTGTCCTGAGTCTTACCAACCCAGGGCAACCATCATCTCTCCCTTCTTCCTTCTTTCTCTTTCGCTTTCTATTTCTTGTTTCCGTTTTCCGACCACCTGCCAGAGCCGTGCCGTTTCCGACGGCCCACTGAACCACCCCAACCAGCGTGGTCGTGCTTTGCCCTTCCTAGACCCGTCCTGTGCGCGCGTGTGGTTTTGCGATGTTTATCCGACGTTGAGATCTTGTATTGCATCGTGCTCCGTTGTCGTTCCGTTCGCGTATCCATCGTTCCCGAGGCAAGTTAATCTTGCTACATGCTATTTAAATCATTATGTACCTATCCTAATATATTTCATACCTGTAGTTTAAGTATGTCACTCCCATGCATCATTTTATAACATTCGACGGTCCGTTTGCATCTGTTCACATTATTTCAGATTTAGAATTTGAAACCTAACTATTGCATTTAGTTTGCTGAACCTACGTAATCACATTTATATGTTAGAACTCATAATTACAATTGTTTATAGGCACATTACCCTTTTGTAGTTTTACCCTATCGGACGACCGATTGCATACATTTAGCCTTGTTCACATTCAGTTGCACCTATAGATTGTTTTAATACATATTTATATGATTTTATGTAACACCCGAGCCCATAATACTATTTCTGGTACTAGTTGAGTGTTATACATTGCTCATTTCGATTATCCTGATTGTTTGGTGCTTTTTGCAAAATTTTAACCGGTTAAGTCATTTTGGCACATAACAAATTTTAACACCTAAAATGAAATTAAAAATATCCATGTTGGCCTACTCGTCGCCACTAGTCGCGTGGTAGCGTCCGCGTGTCGAGATTTCTTCCCGTTCGGCTAAACGGGCAAGTTTGGACGGCTACGCGCGCGTACAAGTGTCCGACTTGGGGGCATGCATTTTAATCACAAAACACCTCTTTTCAAAATTTGGAACCCGCTTAAAATCCTATTATTTAAATTTCAAATTTTTGGGCGCAACCCGGGCGCGATTTGGAAATGTTTCATTTTAGCGCTAAAATCCCAAAATTAATAAAATATTCAAACCTTATAAAATTTCATATACTTTTACTGTTAACGTATATTCCTAAATCTCTTAAAATTTCTTCTGTTAAATTCCCAGCCAATCATCACGAGGGGCTTTACCCTCGTGGGCCCCCCTTTCTCTCTCTCTCTCTCTCTCTCTCTCCCCCTCTCCGTCTCTCTCTCTCTCTCTAATCTCACTCTCTCTCTATCTCCTAAAGATCTCTCTCTGTCTCTCTCTATAATCTTCTCAATCTCTCTCTCTCTTTTATATTCCTCATCCCCATCACGAGAGAAACCCACCGCGAGAACCTCCGAGCCCTAACCCTAGCCTCCTCGTGCTTGCGCCGCCGACCTCCCCGCGACCTCGCCGTCGCCGTCCTCACCCCCGCAGCTTCGACCGCAGCCTCCTCCCTTCTTCCCGAGCCTGCAACCCAACCCCCCGACGCCACCGTCACTTGCACAGACCACCGCCGGCGACCCCACTTCCTCGTCGGCCTCCGTTCGTCCTCCTCATCACCTGCGCATCCGCCCCGACCTTCTTCCTCCTTTCCCTCGTCTGCGTTGCACTGCACCCGAGCCCCCATCACCTAACCCTAGTTCGCCGGGAAGCTTGCCGTCGATCATCGCCGCCCTTGCCAGAGCCACCTCCGACCACCTCCTTCTCCCCTTGATCACCAGAGCGGGCCAGCACCCCTTCACTCACCGCACCACCCTCTTTCCAGCGAGCCCAGAAATTCCAGCCGTCGCTGCTCGCCGTCGCTGCCTCGCCGGCGCCCCATCGCCGTCGAGCCCGTCGTGGTTGCCCTGGTTCTTCCATGTAAGCATCCCTTATCTTTCCTTTTGTGCTAGATCCCCCCCCGCTGATCTTTGTTACGTATATCATGTTGCTAACTTCGTTGCCGATGACTTTTGCCGGAATCCGGCCGTGCCGTCGTTTGGACCCGACGCTCCAGCGAAGTACCCTGGTCCGTGTGGTCCCGCTGTTCGCTGTTGGGACTCGATCCGTGGCCCGTGCACCCGTCTCGTGTTTTCCGCCGACACTGCATCCGTGCTTTCCGGTTTGCGAAACCGTCGAGGCAAGATTTCTTGCTACATGCTACGTTAAACTAATTAAATGTTTGACTCACAAACTTGCTATATTAACTAAGTATTGCTACTTGTCTCATTGGACGAAATATGATGTACATTATAATACTTCCACCTAAATCGTATTTTGCCACTGTAACCTTAATAACAACTACCTGCTAATCATTTTACTATTTAGAGGATAATAGTCGCACACTTATATCTTTATTGCCTGCTGTTATTAATATTGCGCTACACTGTGATTATTGCACCCCAAGGGTGCTTTAACCTGTTAATAAGAGAATACAAAGCATCACTGTGTTTACATGGAATAATATTGTTATTTGCTGTTCCTGCTGTTGTTCCTTATTCGTTACTATACCTGTTATCAGCATACATTTGATTGCATTACATATTGACCGATCTTGATACACCTGACACATGTACTGATACACCGGACATGACACCCTATACATACTGACTCAACCTATTGGACTACAACCTGACTTATTACATGATCTCATGCCTAATGCCAATAAACCTGACTTGGGGTCCTCATGGACCATTCCTGCTGTCTATCCAGACATACCTGTTTTTACCTGATTCTGGGTTGACATTAATCCTGGACTACTGAATACCTGACCTGACATACATAACTTGGGGGTATGGGGAAATCAAAGGTGAAACCGACTTGTAACTCAACAGTTCGATACTTGTTCTGATCAGTCTTACGGGCTTGGCCTGCCCCGGAGTGATGATGCTGACATCACTCATCCATCCTACTACCTATTACTGCTTAGCGGCACGTCTTGGATTCAGCCCCGAGAACCTTGACCGTGGTCCCGGGCACGCACGGGATACTATTGAGTTACATCGACGATTCATCAATTGATTTCAAAGACTATAGAGTAGAAACCTGACAGGACAGTTTAGTCACCATTGCACATTACCCTGCTCTGTTAGTTCTTAGTACTGCTTTATTCATGTTCATACCTGCATTGCTTATTACCATGTTTATATTATATTATTTGGTTGACATGACGCGCTGACGTCTGGGTTTTGCATGGCCCAGATTCCTTACCACTATCGACGACCGAGCAGGAGTACTTCAGCCAGCAGGCTGAACTGTGAGTTCCTTAGGGTTTAGTTTATTTATTTCATTTCATTTCCAGATGTGAACCCGCATTATGGGACGTACTGTTTATTTATTGTATTGGATCAATTGCTTCCGCACTTATTGTTTATTGATTCTTGTCATTATGGATTTGGACATGTATTAGATTAGTTTATTATTTTCTTCTTGATATCTCTACAACCGTAATGTGACTGTGGATGGATATTTCCTACCCACAGGTAGCATGGTTGGCTATGTCACGTGCCCAATCTTGCGTACTCTGGGAAGCGGGGCGTGACATGGTTCTTTTGGTATCAGAGCCATAGGATAGTCGGGTTGATTCTTTTGTAGTTGGGTATTGTACCCAATACACGAATCAGAATACCCGTGTTTAGGAAACATGTCCTGCCACCTTGACCGTTTTACCGTCCTTGAATCATTCTTCCGGATCATGTCGACATGCGAACTTACTTTGCATTGTCAACTCGAAAACCTAACTTCTTGTTATCTCTAGGACTTAGGCGACTTGGGTGGAGTTAAGTAATTGGGGCTATGATACCGCGGCATAGCTACAATGCAGTACTCTATTTAAGTATCTTGGAGTTCTAGCCTTGATCTATACCCAGAATCTATCATCATGCTAATGTTGGGTACTTTGATTTCCAGGAATATGGCCGGTACGAATTTGAAGATGGACCAAAGACGTGCGGTCATAGCCGCCAGGCGTAGAGTGATAAGGGGATTGCTGGAGAATCTAAAGGAACAGACCGAGCTGGAACCAGCATCTGCACTGAAACAAACGTCTGTACGTAGAAGTATTCCGGTGAACAGGCGCAGCGTAGCACCAATGAAGAAAACAAGTGTGGGTGATCGGAAAGGGAGCGTGATTTGTAACTACTGCCATGTACCCGGACATGTGCGAAAGGAGTGTCGTAAGAGGCTGGGACTCTGTTTTAGATGTGGAGCGGCAGATCACGCCGTTAGTGCTTGTCCGTCGAAGCTTCGTACAAGGGATGATATTCAGAAGCCTCCGCAGAGACCGTTCCAAGGGCAGAGACGGTTGACTCAAGGATCTATTCAGGCTCGAGCTTTCACGTTGACAGTTGAAGAAGCTAAGGCATCAAGAGAAGGGGTTTCAGGTAATTTACTCGTTCATGGTTTTTCCGCATTGGCATTATTTGATTCCGGAGCATCCCACTGTTTTATGTCATCCAAATTTATAACTACACACTCGATTACCTGCACGACCCTGTCTAGTTTCTGGGACATACACACTGGGAATGGGAAAATCATAGCTAGTAAGGAATGTAAAGATTGTACAGTTGTTGTTTGCGGACGGGAGCTCTTTGCAGATTTCTTGGTGATAGATACGGGCAGTTATGAAGTAGTCTTGGGAATGGATTTTTGGCACTTTCCACGCACACATTGATTGTAGGGCAAGGAAAGTAATTTTCCAGACTCCCGGACACCCTGAGTTTACTTTCACTGGAGGAAGCAGCTCTGTCGGGCCAGTCGAGTTTAGGGCTAGGCCGACAAACAGTGTTCTTGCGACTATGGAAGTTGATAGTAAGGAAGAGCCGGCAGTTGTTCGCGACTTTATGGATGTGTTTGAAGATATATCAGGCTTACCGCCGAAGCGAGAAGTAGAGTTTGCGATTGACTTATTCCTGGTGCAGCGCCAGTATCAAAATCTTATTATCCGATGGCACCGGTGGAATTGGAAGAAGTTAAGAAACAAGTTGGTGAATTACTCGAGAAGGGATGGATTCGAAGCAGCAACTCACCTTGGGGAGCTCCAGTTCTTTTAGTAAAGAAGAAGGATGGCACGAGAAGGATGTGCATGGATTATCGAGAATTGAACCGGGTGACTATTAAAACAAGTACTCGATCCCTCGCATTGGAGAACTTTTTGAGCAGTTTAGTGGCGCGAGGGTATTCTCGAAACTGGATTTGTGATCAGGATATCATCAGGTCCGAGTGAAAGCAGAAGACATTTGCAAGACGGCGTTTCGAACTCGATATGGACATTTCGAGTATCTAGTGATGCCCTTCGGAGTAACGAATGCGCCGGCAGTATTCATGGATTTGATGAACAGGGTCTTTTCACCATACCTGGACCAGTTTATTGTGGTTTTCATTGACGATATTCTGGTATACTCGAAGAGTCCGGAGGAGTATGCTGAGCATTTAAGGATCGCACTGCAGACGCTGAGACAGGAGAAATTATTCGCGAAGATGAGTAAGTGCGAATTCTGGCTAGAAGAAGTGAAGTTTCTGGGGCATGTTGTGTCGGGCGATGGAATCGCCGTTGATCCCGAGAAGATTGCAGCAGTTCGAGATTGGCCAGCTCCAAAGAATGTTGCGGAGATAAGAAGTTTCCTTGGACTCGCCGGATACTACGGAAGATTTGTGGAGAACTTCGCTCGTTTAGCAGAGTCGTTAACCAAGCTTACGCGTAAGGAAGTACCGTTTGTTTGGACGGATAGATGTGCATTGGCTTTCGAGACGTTGAAGCAGAAGTTGATAACCGCCCCGATCCTGACCGTACCAGATAATTCCGGAGGACTGGTGATTCACAGCGACGCATCTGGAAAAGGATTGGGATGTGTTTTGATGCAGAATGGGAAAGTCGTCGCTTACTCATCGAGACAACTGAAGACTCATGAGAAGAATTATCCGACTCATGACTTGGAGCTTGCGGCCGTGATCTTCGCCTTGAAAATTTGGAGACACTACCTTTTGGACGAGAGAGTCGAAGTCTTTACTGATCACAAGAGTTTGAAGTATGTATTCACTCAGAAGGAGTTGAACATGAGGCAACGCAGATGGTTGGAGCTGATGGCCGACTACGACCTTGATCTTAAGTACCATCCGGGAAAAGTCAACGTCGTGCCGGATGCGCTTAGTCGGTTACCAGCAATTCAGGTATTGACCGCACAAAGGGAGATCATTATGGATTTTCGGAGATTTGATTTGGAGGTTGTGCTACCACATGCTACGGAACAGTTGATGCAGTTGCAAGTACAGTCGTCCTTAGTTGAGAAGATTAAAGTGGCACAATCGCAGGATCCTAGACTGCAAAAGTTTCGAGAGCAGGTTGAAGTTGGACTGCGAACCGATTTACTGATCCATGAAGATGGTTCGTTGAGGTATGGTAGCCGTGTGTGTGCGCCAAAAGGGGATGTGCGTGAAGAGCTCATGAAGGAGGCACACAGTTCAGCTTACTCTGTACATCCAGGAGGGACAAAGATGTACCGAGATATTCGACAGCACTTCTGGTGGGAAGGTATGAAACGAGAGATTGATCGCTTCGTGGCTAAGTGCTTGGTGTGTCAGCAAGTCAAGGCTGAACACCAAAGGGTTGCTGGTTTGTTGCAACCACTTCCGATTCCTCAGTGGAAGTGGGAACATATAACCATGGATTTCGTGACGGCTTTACCGCGGAGTCCAAAGGGCAACAATGCAGTATGGGTGATTGTCGATCGGTTGACCAAGGCGGCTCACTTTATTCCTCTTCGGGTTGGTCAATCGATAGAGACTTTGGCAGAGCGGTACATGCAGGAGATTGTAAGATTGCATGGAGTACCGGTAAGCATCGTGTCCGATCGGGACACTCGGTTCTTGTCGCACTTTTGGAGGAGTTTACAAGAAAGTTTGGGGACTCGATTGAAGTTTAGCACAGCTTATCATCCTCAGACTGATGGACAATTGGAGAGAACGATCCAGACCCTTGAAGATATGTTGAGGGCTTGCATGTTAGACTTCAAAGGTTCTTGGGAGGATCATCTACACCTGGTGGAGTTTTCGTACAACAATAGCTTCCAAGCGACTATTCAGATGGCTCCGTTTGAAGCGTTGTATGGTCGTAAGTGCCGTTCACCGGTTTGTTAGGATGATGTTGGTGAACGGAGGTTACTAGGACCAGATTTGATGGTACAGACAGTCGAGAAGGTGAATACAATCAGGAAGCATGTGAAGGCAGCTCAAGACAGACAGAAAAGTTGGGCTGACACGTCAAGAAGATCTTTAGAGTTCGCCGTGGGTGATTTGGTATTCCTGAAGATATCACCGACTAGAGGGGTGATTCGCTTTGGGAGTCGGGGAAAGCTTAGTCCTCGATTCGTTAGACCCTTCGAGATATTGGAGCGTGTTGGAGAGGTAGCGTACCGTTTGGCGTTACCACAGTCCTTGGCAGGAGTGCACGATGTGTTTCATGTATCTCAACTACGGAGGTATGTCCGAGATGAGACTCACGCCCTGGATCTTTCGGAGTTGACTGTACAGGAGGACCTAACTTTTGAGGAGCGACCAGTTGAAATCAAGGATCGAAGAGAAAAGGTTCTTAAGAACAAGGTTATCCCCCTTGTGCTAGTTTCTTGGGGTAATCGATCGCATGGAGAATCCACTTGGGAGCGAGAAGACGAGATCCGGCAGAAATTTCCTCACCTATTCCCATAGTTAGCTATTTTGTATTCTTGGAATTTCGAGGACGAAATTCTTTTTGTAGTTGGGTATAATGTAACACCCGAGCCCATAATACTATTTCTGGTACTAGTTGAGTGTTATACATTGCTCATTTCGATTATCCTGATTGTTTGGTGCTTTTTGCAAAATTTTAACCGGTTAAGTCATTTTGGCACATAACAAATTTTAACACCTAAAATGAAATTAAAAATATCCATGTTGGCCTACTCGTCGCCACTAGTCGCGTGGTAGCGTCCGCGTGTCGAGATTTCTTCCCGTTCGGCTAAACGGGCAAGTTTGGACGGCTACGCGCGCGTACAAGTGTCCGACTTGGGGGCATGCATTTTAATCACAAAACACCTCTTTTCAAAATTTGGAACCCGCTTAAAATCCTATTATTTAAATTTCAAATTTTTGGGCGCAACCCGGGCGCGATTTGGAAATGTTTCATTTTAGCGCCAAAATCCCAAAATTAATAAAATATTCAAACCTTATAAAATTTCATATACTGTTACTGTTAACGTATATTCCTAAATCTCTTAAAATTTCTTCTGTTAAATTCCCAGCCAATCATCACGAGGGGCTTTACCCTCGTGGGCCCCCCTTTCTCTCTCTCTCTCTCTCTCCCCCTCTCCGTCTCTCTCTCTCTATCTAATCTCACTCTCTCTCTATCTCCTAAAGATCTCTCTCTGTCTCTCTCTATAATCTTCTCAATCTCTCTCTCTCTTTTATATTCCTCATCCCCATCACGAGAGAAACCCACCGCGAGAACCTCCGAGCCCTAACCCTAGCCTCCTCGTGCTTGCGCCGCCGACCTCCCCGCGACCTCGCCGTCGCCGTCCTCACCCCCGCAGCTTCGACCGCAGCCTCCTCCCTTCTTCCCGAGCCTGCAACCCAACCCCCCGACGCCACCGTCACTTGCACAGACCACCGCCGGTGACCCCACTTCCTCGTCGGCCTCCGTTCGTCCTCCTCATCACCTGCGCATCCGCCCCGACCTTCTTCCTCCTTTCCCTCGCCTGCGTTGCACTGCACCCGAGCCCCCATCACCTAACCCTAGTTCGCCGGGAAGCTTGCCGTCGATCATCGCCGTCCTTACCAGAGCCACCTCCGACCACCTCCTTCTCCCCTTGATCACCAGAGCGGGCCAGCACCCCTTCACTCACCGCACCACCCTCTTTCCAGCGAGCCTAGAAATTCCAGCCGTCGCTGCTCGCCGTCGCTGCCTCGCCGGCGCCCCATCGCCGTCGAGCCCGTCGTGGTTGCCCTGGTTCTTCCATGTAAGCATCCCTTATCTTTCCTTTTGTGCTAGATCCCCCCCCGCTGATCTTTGTTACGTATATCATGTTGCTAACTTCGTTGCCGATGACTTTTGCCGGAATCCGGCCGTGCCGTCGTTTGGACCCGACGCTCCAGCGAAATACCCTGGTCCGTGTGGTCCCGCTGTTCGCTGTTGGGACTCGATCCGTGGCCCGTGCACCCGTCTCGTGTTTTCCGCCGACACTGCATCCGTGCTTTCCGGTTTGCGAAACCGTCGAGGCAAGATTTCTTGCTACATGCTACGTTAAACTAATTAAATGTTTGACTCACAAACTTGCTATATTAACTAAGTATTGCTACTTGTCTCATTGGACGAAATATGATGTACATTATAATACTGCCACCTAAATCGTATTTTGCCACTGTAACCTTAATAACAACTACCTGCTAATCATTTTACTATTTAGAGGATAATAGTCGCACACTTATATCTTTATTGCCTGCTGTTATTAATATTGCGCTACACTGTGATTATTGCACCCCAAGGGTGCTTGAACCTGTTAATAAGAGAATACAAAGCATCACTGTGTTTACATGGAATAATATTGTTATTTGCTGTTCCTGCTGTTGTTCCTTATTCGTTACTATACCTGTTATCAGCATACATTTGATTGCATTACATATTGACCGATCTTGATACACCTGACACATGTACTGATACACCGGACATGACACCCTATACATACTGACTCAACCTATTGGACTACAACCTGACTTATTACATGATCTCATGCCTAATGCAAATAAACCTGACTTGGGGTCCTCATGGACCATTCCTGCTGTCTATCCAGACATACCTGTTTTTACCTGATTCTGGGTTGACATTAATCCTGGACTACTGAATACCTGACCTGACATACATAACTTGGGGGTATGGGGAAATCAAAGGTGAAACCGACTTGTAACTCAACAGTTCGATACTTGTTCTGATCAGTCTTACGGGCTTGGCCTGCCCCGGAGTGATGATGCTGACATCACTCATCCATCCTACTACCTATTACTGCTTAGCGGCACGTCTCGGATTCAGCCCCGAGAACCTTGACCGTGGTCCCGGGCACGCACGGGATACTATTGAGTTACATCGACGATTCATCAATTGATTTTAAAGACTATAGAGTAGAAACCTGACAGGACAGTTTAGTCACCATTGCACATTACCCTGCTCTGTTATTTCTTAGTACTGCTTTATTCATGTTCATACCTGCATTGCTTATTACCATGTTTATATTATATTATTTGGTTGACATGACGCGCTGACGTCTGGGTTTTGCATGGCCCAGATTCCTTACCACTATCGACGACCGAGCAGGAGTACTTCAGCCAGCAGGCTGAACTGTGAGTTCCTTAGCGTTTAGTTTATTTATTTCATTTCATTTCCAGATGTGAGCCCGCATTATGGGACGTACTGTTTATTTATTGTATTGGATCATTTGCTTCCGCACTTATTGTTTATTGATTCTTGTCATTATGGATTTGGACATGTATTAGATTAGTTTATTATTTTCTTCTTGATATCTCTACAACCGTAATGTGACTGTGGATGGATATTTCCTACCCACAGGTAGCATGGTTGGCTATGTCACGTGCCCAATCTTGCGTACTCTGGGAAGCGGGGCGTGACATTTTATCATCCACCTGGGTAACACTGCATTCCTGAAAATGTTAAAACTATTACTTAAACCAAACTGATGACCGTACAACTAAGTAGTTTAATCTGCACCTGTTGCTATCTTGTTACTATACCTGTTTATTGTTCTGACATTATCATGCTTGTTATTTCATAACCATGATTATGCTAGTCGATATTAAGTATCCATATGTTATCTTATACACCCTGACGTGACTTGCCACACTTATTACTTGACCCGACATGGTACCGTATACTACTTGACTTGACCTGATGTACCATGGCTTGACCTGCTACCTGATCTTGTGTCTAATACCAACAAACCTGACATGTAGTCCTCACGGACCGTTCCTGCTGTCTATCCAGACAAACCTGCTCTTACCCGATCCTGTGTTGGCATTAGTTCTTAATTACTGAATACCTGACTTGACATACATAACTTGGGGGCATAGGGAAATCAATGATGAAATCCTGACTTGTAACTCGACAGTTGCTCGCTTTTACTGATCAGTTTTAGAGGCTAGGCCCGCCTCGTGACGATGCTGCTGACATCGTTGGTCTGTACTCTTTTCCTGTTAGTACCTAGCGGCACGTCTCGGTTTCAGCCCGAGAGTCTGTAGACCATGGTCCCGGGCATGCACGGGATACTATTGAGTTACATCGATGATTCATCAAATTGATTTCAAAGACTTGAGAGTAGAAAACCCAATAGAATAGTTTAGTTTGCTCACTGCACAATACCCTTCACTGTCCTGATTTATATTACTGTTACACCTGCTTTTCATTCATGATTATATTTACATTGCCTGTTACCCTGTTTATATTTTATTGCTTGATGTTATGACGCACTGACGTCTGGCTTTTGCATGGCCCAGATCCTTCTACCCCTGTTGCAGACTGTTCAGGAGTATTGCCGCTGTTAGACCGAGCGGTGAAGTTCCTGTCGGTATGTAGGTTCACTTCCAGGTGTTTCATTTATTATATCTTTTGGCTTCCGCATATTGTTATTTCTTGACTCTTTTATTCTGGCTCATGGACATGTACTAGATAGTTTAGTTTACTTTCCTGTTCTTGATATCTCTACAGCCGTAATGTGACTGTGGAGGGATTTTTCCTATCCACAGGTAGCATGGTTGTCTATGTCACGTGCCCATTTTAGCGTACTCTAGGAAGCGGGGCGTGACACCTTTGAAGAAGACTCTCCCGCCGGCCTCGTAGCATGGATAGCCCCCTTGGCCTCCATGCGAGTAATGAGGGCACAATGCTTAAGGACCTGACGAAAAACAGCAAAGAGACTTAGAGACACTCGAACTAAAGAAAGGGCGCTCGAAATAATACATGAGGGAGTACATACCTGCACCGCCTCCTGAGCTATAGCCGCCATTTGGACCTTCAGGGTCCCCCGCGGAATCTTGCCCCCGGCCGACTCTTCCATACCAGCAAGTAGGCTGGCAGCAACGGAAAGCCCAGACGGGACTACAAAACAGACGTCCCCCTCCTGCACAGGAATCCCCTCAGGAATCTCCATCGGTGGCGTGCGAGAGACCGTCCTCTTCCTCTTAAGAGGAACCCCGTCTTCATCCTTTCCTGCATCCCTCGTCCGGGGCTCGGGAACCCGTGGACGCCTTTGGTCGCCGCCGGGGCAATCATCAGGGGTTCGTGACGAGGCAGATGGCCCCACCGCCGCCCGCGCATTTGGTGTGGGGCTCGGGTCAGCCGGAGACACGACCGCACTGCCGGCCCCCCTCCGGGACAGAGCACCGAGGGCACCAAGAGTCCTGAATCGATCCATTTGTCCTGCCAAAGTGAGAGGCGGGATTGACAAAGAAGGAGAAGAAGCAGAAGAAAGAAAAGGAAGAATCTACAGGGTGCTCCCTAGAATCTACCCGAACTATTCCTACGGACTCCTCAAAAGAAGACACCTAACCTGATTAAGAGAATGGGTCCTCGGAAGGGGAAACACAGAGATCCGACCTAAAAGGGAAGCGCCGAGCTAACGAGACCCAGGACGAGAAAAATTTGTAGAGGTATGGGCCACGATAAGGACCCCAACTCTGTTTATAACTGCCGGCGTACACATCCTACGGCGACAGTCATCTCCCGCCAAAACGGCTCAGTACATTTGACGGCTGTGATCGCTCCACCTGTCGCACGCGCAATGGCCGTATCCCATCAGACGCCAGAAGTCTGCGGCCTGTCGCGTCAGCCAACCAGCGCCCGACACATGGGTTGTCGCTTCAGTGAACGTACGCACGATCCGGCGCATCCTCTTTAATACGTGATCTGGCCCCTGATCCGCTGACATCACCAAGAAAATACAGTTGATTGCCCGGGAACACACGCTCACGATATCTACAACGAGGAGCTCACCCCGGGTGACCCGACAGACCACCTTCGACCCGACCCGTGAACAGGTCGGGACGAGAGTGGGGGGCTAATGATGATGCTCTATATCGGTGATCTCCCAGATCGTGACACGTGGCTGATGACGTGTCCCGAAGCCCGCAAGGAAGGACAAAGGATAGTACATCGGAGGAACACCCGGGTCTGCGACCCATGGATGTGGCCGACCTTCTGGGCCGCCCACACCACTCCTGTGCCTGCCTTGCAAACAACCGTTGGCTCGCCCTCGAGCCTCCTGCACATTTGGCCTCCTCGGCCCTCTCAGCACGCCTCCGGGCTACCACAGAACCAAGATAGCTCGGCCTTCCGCTCAGTCCCGAGCCCTCGCCGAGCTCATCTTCCTCGGTCCCTTCGACCGACCGACGACATCATTCGCAGGTGCTTCCGCCTCGCCTCCGCGAATCTCGCTATGCGCGAGATATCTGCTGCCCACGATCCCGCATTCCACGCCATCATGATCCTCATTAACGAGCCTCTCTCGTCATTAATGGGAGATCCCGCCCATCACGCGGGCGTGACGTCGGGGGCGTAACGGCCGACGTGATTCTCGCATCTGTCTGCCTGCTACCACCGCTGTATAAACCCCTCCTTCAGACAGTTGAAGTAAGTCATTTTTCCACTCGCTAGGCCGTTACTCTGCTCGGATTTCCTGTCTAACTTGATCGTCGGAGGGTCCTCGATGGTACAACCACCCCGGGACTTCCTTGCAGGCAGCTCGGCTCCAACAACCTCAAACCCATTGAGATCCACAAACTTCAGGAGCTATCCTCCAACTGAAATCTCGGCCATCCATTGTCGCCAACAGTAGATCAACAGAAGGTAACATCTTGACGCGATTCCACCCGCGTCAGCTACATTTTGTACTTCGTTTAATTTAATTTTTTAATCCTGGAGAAACAAAGTTTCACCATGGATACATTTAAATTTCTAACCTTTTGTAATCAGTAGATATATGATAGTTTTAAAAAATGCAATTTCTCCGATTTTTATGTGCTGTATAGCTTATGTAACATCGATGGTTTCAAAAACAGAAAATTTAAACAAATTCCACTTGTTGCACAAAGCCATTGATTTAATTTCCATTCCGACCCACGACATCGATTTTTATTTCAACCTGACTCGATAGTAGTCAAGGATTTAGAACCACTCGCTTTCCCCTTGGCTTCTCCTTAAAGTTGGACCTGTCTAAGCCTACTCAAATATTGGACCGTAAGCTTAAAGGTAACGGTAGGATGGAGCTCGCTTGCTCAATAGGAAGCGCGCCAACTTTTTGATAGTTTTGGTGGTGTAGAATTAGGAAGGTTGTCAGATAGCGTGCGCATATCCTCAACTTGTGCTCAAATTTAATGTTGCCATTAGGGAATTCTCTTTTACACATGTTTGCTAAAAATGCAGAATTAGTTTTCATTCCAGATTTAGATTTCAATGGGCAAAGTAGAGACGCATTCTCTCGTTGGAAAAAGCGTCCATCGAAGGAATCAAGCTCGATGATGTTATATCTATTTCAGTTCTTTATGATGGCTCGAACGGTGACTTGTGAGAAAAGAGTCTGAAGATATTCGACCGAACTATTAATCAATACAAAATCAAGCCGAGGATGAGCAGTACAATTGCATTGTAGATACTTATGGCCTATCAGGAATGTTTGACGAAACCTACTGTTTTTTGTCGATGAGAGGAGGGGGTGCCTGTGCAAATAAATTTCTTGAAGTGGTGCAAGTGTTATACGGGGTAAACTATATGGGTGCTTTGTGCAATAAATCGTTGTTAAATACATGTGTGAGGTTTGAGATCAAATGTTCTATATCTCAGATAATTGCAGGATTTGGGCAAGGCGAGTTCATTAGTTGATCCCAAGCGTCTCTTCGTACATTGAAGATACTAGTATCTGTTATGATTCACTTCATGATTAAAAACAAGAACTTGTTGCCTTAATTGGTACCGGCTTGTGCATCGGTGGCGGTAAGCTGTTTATAGGCTTGTGCTATGAAAACTTTGTATAGCTTCTTTTATTTTCAGTAATCGGATTGATTCCGTTCTAAAAGACAAAATGTTCGCTCGGAAAAAAATTGATTCAAGTGGTAGAAGAATAACGATGTTGGATTTTTTTGCTGTTGCTGCACTATAGATACACAACAAATTTCAATACCATAACTCTACGGTATTTATTGGCAAAATAGAAACTCTTTTCTGGGTTCAAGTTGATGCATCACATATCGTTAGATAAAATCACAAGAGCTCTTCCTCGATTGTGCTTCTAATGCTTGCTAGGACATGCTTCAGGCTAGTATATTGTAAGATGCCTTGTAGGTTGAATATCAGTGATTTCATATATGAAGGAATTATTGTTAGAGGATTATGAGACAAAATTGTTTATTAATGTTGTTTTGCTATTGTTAATTCTGAAAGTTTACTGCATTGTTCTGATATTTCCGATGGAATGTTATAAATATGAATTATGAATCTATTTCTTTTATTCTTAGATTATATGTAATTACCAATATCTTTCTGTCAATTAAAAAATATATGATTACTTTCTCACATATATTCTTGATCAGATTTTTCATCTCGGGGAAATTAATTGAGATGATTTTACTGCAACTATGTACCTATTAATCAAAAGCTAGCCTTTAGATTCATTATCTTTTCCCATTTCAATATTAAGTTCATTGCATTCTATATGCGTTTAAAGGAAAATGATTACTTGATGATATGGTTTTCTGCATCGAATAAGGATGATTCTGGAAATGGATAATTTGGAAAACAAGTTAATTGATCCGAATTTTATTCTCTCGATTCCTAATTAAATTCAGCAAAAGGCTCTATATAAACATTCGAAAACCAAAATACTGAACAGAGAAATTGATAAGGAGCAATGTTATCACTTTGCTTAGAAGAGAATTTGGTGTGCAGGATGGGATCAAATAGATACATGTATGTTATCATATCGACGAGCTTCTTTTCAACCTTATAATGCTCTTATCAAACCAGAATTATCACTTAATTCCACCGGTAAGGAATGCATGTTATAGGTTCTATATCTTAATTTCAAGATCTATTTTTCCTAGTTTATCATATAGACTAATAGCTTGTGTCATTATTTTAATAGCGCCTTGGCTAATTTAATCGTCGAACCGATGATCCCAAATTAGCTCGATCCCCCTTGTAGTCAATACACCCACCAAGAACTACTGAACTATGGAGATGACGGTATTGGAAAGGAAGGAGCCAGCCGCATCTGGAAGAGTGGATAAGGGCTTTAGTCGATAAGCAGTGGGGGTGTTTTCGCTAATATATGTGCTGCACGGGTGTTTTTCCCCCTCGAATATCTGTAGACTTGTTTGATTTATTTTCCTAACGTGGACAACTTTGTTATATGCATTTTCTTTAATGAAAAGAGGAGTTTTATAGTTGCTACAAATTATTGTCTCCGATTTATTTTTGCTGTTTTTATATAAATATTATTCGGCAATGTTTTGTTGACTGTGTTTGATTCTCATCCAAATCAAGTGTGTACTGCCCCGTGCATGGGGCGAAAAATCTGGTTTATAAATTGAATATTTGCCAATGTTTTGCGCTAAAAAATCAACTGCCAATATTGGAAAGAGGGATATAACTTATATAGTTCCCTGTTATATTGCAGAACAAAGAGACAGTGTGCTGGCTACAAATTGAAAACGCTATAAAGTCTGCATTTTGTTTAATTTGTCAGATCTTATTATATACTGAAATATAGATATACCACATAATATAACTTGTAATCTGTTGCAAATCGTGTATCGGTATCTGCCACAATTGAATATGGTCTAATAGAAATCAAACTAATTCATCATGAGATTTCGAGATGTAGAAATATTTTTGCTTTAGAAATATTGGATGCTGCATTACATGCACTGGCTTTTAAGTGCCAGATTGACTTTTAAAAAAATTGCCAAATCCAGAAACTTTGCTGATTAGTATTGATATCGTCTCCGACTTCGGTAATTATCCATCCTGGCTGCACTTTATAAATTGATGTTTTGAAGCTCTAAGTTCAGCATCTAACGAGGTGATGAATTATTTTGATGCATCATAGATGAATGAGTGTTATTATGAGATAAAATCACAAGAATACTTGCTCGGTTCCATTGACGGTGCTTGCTTCAGGTTAGGTTGAATATAGGCGATATTATATATACAAGATTTTTTTCTTAGGATTATGGGACAAAAATTGTTTGGTAATGTTGTTTTGCTAATGACAATGTTGTTCTCATGTTTTTTATGGAGTACTATAACTATGAATCATGACTCTATTTCTGTTATTCTTAGATTATATGTAATTACCGATATCTTTTTGTCGATTAAGAAAGATATGGTTATTTCGTCACATATTCTTGATAAGATTTTCATTTAGGGGAAATGAATCAAGATTATTTCGCTGCAACAATGTATCGATATATGAACCAAGAGGTAGCCTTTAGATTCATCTTCTTGTATCATTTGAATGTTAAGTCCAGCGCACTCTTTTTGCATTTAAAGGAAAATGATTACTCGACACTTTCGGTTCTCTGCATCTAATTAAGTTGATTCTGGAAATTGATAGTTTAGAAAATTGATTCATTGTAGAGTCATTTTATTTACGAAAACGAGTTAATTGCACCCGATTTTTTTCTCCATCCTTGATTCCTAAATTTACTAAAGAAAGAGGCTCAATCGAGACCCAAATTTGGCTAAATGTTCTTTGGGCTTGCTGGTTCCATCAAAAAGCTGGAAGCTTGGGACCGTGTATCCCTGAGGACATGATTCTTTATCTACAGCAGTGTTGTGCGATCTCCTGTAAACCAAATAAGACGGTTTCTCCTGCTTCGCCAAGACTCCTTGAATGAATAAAAACCTCCAACTATTCAGGGGTTTGTAGAAACGGATTGGTCTGATCGTTTCTAAATTGAGGGTAGCCAAATCAGTCTCTTACTGTACCGGGGAATGAGATTGGTTCGTTCTTCAGAAGACGTAATGAAACACTTGTTATTTGAAAACCAAAACCATGAAGTGAGAAAATTGATTGAAGGAATAATGTTAATACCTTGCTTGCTTTGTTGTGTTTCTCATTGTTTAGTTATCAATTTGGTGCGCGAGATGGGATCAAATAACCATTAGTATGTTTTCATTGATAAATATCTTTCTTTTCAACCTTGTAATGGTTTCAAGACCATAATTATTATTCCTTCTATTGCCTCCATAATCACTATATTCCACCAGTAAGAAGTGTAGGTAACTGCCTAATAGATCATCCATCTTATTTTTCAAGATCTATTTTTCCTTGTTTATTGTAGTCCTAATGGTTTGAAGTTTTTTTTTAATTGAACCGGGAACCAGCCTTAAAACTTTTATTATCACATAAAGAAAAGTAGCTGGACTTTAGCCCATACACGAAGCACTATTTAGAAAGTATATAATATAACAAAGGAATCTAAGGTTCCCAAAACATCCAATTCTCCAGCGGCACTGTTTACTTTTCTCCTTCTCTTCATTTCTCTCAAACCATCCGGGCTTGAAAAAACTTTTTTTTTCCAACATTATTTTGACAAAAAAGTCTTCACAACTCTGAGATCTATCATAGTAAACTTCAGTGAGTATAAAGATCGTATCTTTTGTTAAATTTTGCAACCGGTTACCAAAAATCTTTCAGATCTACTAGAGATCTGCTTCCTTCTCTTGTAAAATTTTCAGAATTGAATGATTTATTAAGAAAATTATTCTCCTCTCCAAAAATTTTGCGCCAGCAAGTTCCAGGTAGAAAAAAAAGTTTATTTCAGGTAAGTGCAGCATCAGGTGATCGAAAGATCCCATTTTTTAAGCTTTTCAGCGGCCTTTAATACTGCAGATCTTCAAATCTATGATTATCTTTCTGAGATCCATGATCTCCTTTTTTAAACTTTTCAATTTATACTTTTCTCTTTGCAAGCTTCCCGGGTAAGCTCCGGGTAAAATAAAAATTCCATTTTCACTGAGTTTTGCAACTTTGGCTAATAAAAAATCCATTTTCACTGAGTTTTGCAACTTCAACTAAACATACAGAATCAGATCTAATCTTTTCCATTTACGAGATTTCATTGCAGAATCTTCACATATTCAATCTCAATCTCCACAACTTTCATAAATAAACTTCTGCAGCCCAAAATTAATAGCCAAATGCCTTAAACGCTTCAAAAGTAACATCTTTAACATCAAGCTCTAACATTTCTCCAGTCTCCTATTCTGTATCTCCATGTTTATGCTCTTTCTCTTGCTTTTATAATTCTGAGATTTGGAATAGCTGCCAGATCCAGTTTGGCTAAATTTTTCAAAGAATTTGGAAGCTACATAATACAATAGGAACTCGAGCATTATGATATTAAATGATCTTTAGCCGCATAATCTGCCGATCTGTTATTTTCTCTATATATATGCTTAACTTCTGCTTTCATCTTACTCAGCATGCAAACAATTGCTCTAATAAGATATTTAATTTTCCAAGGAACTCTGTTATTGCGTTTTGATAAAGTCCACAAGTAGCTTTGAATCCGTTTCCACTTCTATGTTATATATTTTCTTGTAATGGTATTGCAAAAGCCCATCCAGAATAGCTTTGGCTTCAGCTTCTAAAATTTCACATCTGCCATAGTAAAATTTAGTTATAAAAGAATCTCACCTAAGAATCGCTGAGCATATCTCCACTAGATGCATTTTTTGTTTCAATTGATTGTGCTCCATCAGTATTTAATTTGTGCTTTCTTGAGGGGGGTAGTAGCCATTTGGTTGTTATAATTTCTTTTGTTCTGTGAGTGGAAGTCATAATATCTTGTAGAGATGACTCCAGTATAACAGCATTTACAGCAGAGAATGCATGATTTTTATTTATAACTGCCAGGCTCCTCAAATCGGAAAGAATTTCTTGCCAAACTGCTTCAACTGAGATAGAATGCTTGATTTTTAACTGCGCGTCTTTGCTTCCAATTATTCCAAACCAGCAAATGTGGAATCCATTTTGCTATGCTATTGAGAATAGCACTATCATACCAGAAATTAAAACACACAATAGCAGTGCCCCAAACACACTTTTCAGCACTAAATTGAAATGCGTTCATAGCCTTAGAACATAACGCTTTAGCCAAGTCACTATCAAAAAATAAATGATGCAAATTCTCTTCTGAAGGGGAAGCACAACAAATGCATTTACTGGGTAGATAAAAGCCTAGCCTCTGGATTGCAGAATCCGAGGGCAGTGTATCTGTGAGAAGCCTCCATGTAAATATAATTATATAAGTACCTTATTTGGAATTTGGGCATTAGAGAGAAATTTTGAGTGTATAGCTACTGGATAAGCATTTCTGGATATGCTCCAAGCAGATTTGAGAGTGAAATTACCTTGTGTCTGTGGCTTCCATGTAAGAGTATCTGATAAGGGATCAGTATCATAATTTCTTGACTTAAAATCATCGATCAAACTTTGAAGAATAATATGCTGTATATCTGAAAAATTCCATTCTCCATTTGTGAGAGTCTCCTTTATTTTTAAAGACTTAACTGGCCTTGATGCATAGAAGTTTAATGGAATATCAGCATGCCATGTACTAGCCCAAAAATCAATATTCACACATCCTATTTGCCACTTTGAATTGCATTGAATTATTGGCAGCACTTTATAAATTTTTCTCCAAATTGCAGATGAGGCTTGTGGAGCAAAAAGTGAGTTATTCTTTGTATGTTTCTTCCTAATAAAATCTTCCCATAAAGAATTTCCTTTTCAAATTTCCATGTTTTTTTTCAATGTATATGCCACAGATACTTCCTCCAAGATTCTAACATTTAATCCCCCTCTGATATAGGCCTGCAGATTTTCTTCCAGGAAATCCAATGGTGATGCTTCTCAGAATTCTGATCATTCCAAAAGAATCTAGCCAATAATGCATTAACTTTATGAAGTACAAGTTTGGGAGGGTTGCAAGCTGCCATTATATGTAGAGGCATTGAAAGGAGGACATGCTTAATGAGTATGAGCCTTCCAGCACTTGACAGGAAATTATTTTGCCAGCCTTTAAGTTTATTTTTAATTTTTTCAATGATTTTCTCATAGTACAATGCTTTGTTTCTTCCAGAATAGATTGGAGATTCCAGGTAAATAAAAGGTCATTGTCTTCTAGAAATACCGGATAAGCTAGCTATTCTGTCACTAGAAATATCAGAGCAAACTCTAGGAGTGTAGAAATCACTTTTATTTTTATTCACCCTCTGCCCTGAGCAATTTTCAAACAACTTTGTGAAATCAAAGAGAATTTTGAGGCTCTTGCTCCCTTCATTAGCAAAAATGATAGCGTCCAAATAATAGACGAGAAATAATAGGACATCCACTTTTTACTTTTATAAGGAGTGATTTTTGCAGTCTACATAAGCTGAGTGATTCCCCTGCTCAAAAATTCTGAGGTCAAAATGAAACGAGATGGAGATAAGGGGTCTCCTTGTCTAATTTCTCTTGTTCCCCTAAAATAACCTCCTGATTTTCCATTCATAAGAACAGAAAAATGTTGATTTGTAGACAACCCTTCAAAAGCTTGATGAAGTGAGCAGAGAATCCAAAAGTAAAAATAAACTCCCATTACAACTTATCAAAAGATTTTTCCATGTCAAGTTTAAATATGATATTATGCCCTCTTACTTACTTTCTTGCTTAAGACCTGCACAAGGTCGGTGTCCTCCTTTTTCCCGGGGTCGAGGTGGTGATCACGCGTCGAGCCGAACGGTAGCCAAGTGTAGGAAAGGTCGGTGTCCTCCTTTTCCCGGGGTCGAGATAGTGATCGCGCATCGAGTATGAGTCGATTGATGGTTAAGTGTAAGAAGGCCGGTATCTTCCTTTCTACTCAGCTGCCTCATGGTGAGGGCTTTGATCCTCGGCTTTGTTCCGCAGGAAGCAGCTCGCTGCGGATAGACCGAACAGGAAGCTACTCGGTGGCCTCGTGAGAAGGGCTTTTAATCCACATTGTTGATGGACAGAAAGCTACCTGCTGTGGATGGACCGAGCAAGAAGCTGCTCGGTGGCCTCGTGATGAGGGCTTTTGATCCACAGCGTTGATGGGCAGGAAACTACCCGCTACAGATGGACTGAGCAGGAAGCTACTCGGTGGCCTCACGAGAAAGGCTTTTGATCCACAGCGTTGATGGGCAGGAAGGTACCCGCTGCGGATGGACCGAGCAGGAAGCTACTCGATGGTCTTGTGAGGAGGGCTTTAGATCCTTAGCGTTGTTGGACAGGAAGCTATCCGCTAGAGATGGACCGAGCAGGAAGCTGCTCGGTGGTCTCGCGATGAGGGCATTAGATCCTTAGCGTTGCTTGGCAGAAAGCTACCCTCTAGGGATGGACCGAGCAGGAAACTACTCGGCCGCCTCACGAGGAGGGCTTTGATCCACAGCGTAGTTAGGAAGGTGGTTGCCCGCTGCGGATGGACCGAGCAGGAAGCTGCACGGTAGCCTCATGAAGAGGGCTTTCTGGACTCCCTTGCGCCTTCGTGGGGCGTCGTTCAACCTTCCGTGGTCCGCATAGGCGGGAGTGATGACCGGCATAGCCGATACGTAGCAGTTTTATATCGGGAATTGAGATATCCTGCGATTCACGTCGCTGCGTGGGTAAATTTCGGCTGTTGGAAGATTTTTGTTGAGGCTATAAATAGCGAAGACATGTTGGTTTCTTTCTAGCTTTGTGTTTCTGAAGATAGCCGGGCGTATTTACACCATCAGGGAGATCATCTTTCGCGACGATGTGCACCTTTATAGCCTTGATCGCTCGGAGCAGACGTATGAGATGGTGATAGACCGTGTGGAAGGCCACTTTGGGCGCCTACTTCCCCGGCAATCTCCTCTCCTCCAAGTGTTAATTTACTCGATCTGGAGGACATCCCCGGGTCTGCACAACGCTCTGTCTCCGCAGCTGATGGACGAGGTGTTTGACAAGATGCACACGATCTACCACCTTGGCCTGATCTCGAAGAGCAGGCGGGAACGGTCAGTGAATCTTCTTCTGGAGTGTTTCCAGAAAAGGCTGATCGTTGCTTCTTGTCCGGCGGATGGGGTCCCCGGCGATTCCGTGGCTATTAGGGTCCACGGGCACCATCAGAAGGAGCAGGCTGAGGATGCTTGGGCTCGACTGGAAGAGATTTTCTTGGAGTACCATTAACCAACAGTGCTTCCTTGACCCTCGCCCCCCTTTGTTGTAATTATTGTAAGGCTGGGGAGCCCATAATACCTCTTAATTAACAAATCATGTTTTTTAGCAGTAGTGTGTGGTCTCTTTTTTCTTTTAAGTACATTTTATACTTTTTCTTAGAACAAACCTTGAAGTCTCGGAACCGAGAAAAGAGACAAAGGACTGGAGTCTTATGGTGGACCTAGCCCAAAAGAATTAGTTAAATGCAGAGAGAAATTACATTATTTCAAAAAGATGATACATATTTACTTATACAATTTGAGCTTTTCCGCGTTATAAGGCCGGGGAAAATTATGCCCCCTGGCGTCTTGCAGACGGTACGCTCCACCGGGCAATGCTTCTGTTACTAGGAATGGTCCGTCCTATTTTGGGGAGAATTTGTGCAGTCTGGTCCATGAACTCGTTTCTTCGTAAGACTAGGTTTTCCCTCTTGAAGGCCTGATGTTTAACTCGGACGTTGTAGTAGCGTGCGGTTTGCTGCTGGTAGACGGCCGCTCTGATTTGCGCTCGGTCCCGTTTTTCCAGCAAGATATCCAAGTTGCTTCGGAACGCTTAGGTGTTGGCTTCATCGTCAAAATGTTCTACCCTGTAATTGGGCAGCCCGAACTCCGCGAGGACTATTGCCTCGGTACTGTAGCAGAGGCTGAATGGGGTTTCTTCCGTGGGTGTCTTCTTTGATGTTCGTAATGCCCACAACACCCGCGGCAGTTTCTCAACCCAGCCGTCTTGTCTTCCTTCCAAACGGGCTCCGAGACCGCGGATGATGCCTCGGTTCACTACCTCAGCATGCTCATTGCATTGAGGATGGGCAACCGCAGCAAACTTCATCAGTATGTGGTAGTTGCTGCAAAACTCTTTGACTTTATCGTTTTCGAAGTTAGTCCCATGGTCGGTAACTATACACCTCGGGATTCAAAATCGAGAAATTATGTTATTCAGCAGGAACTTTATCGTAGAGGCGGCGTCCGGTTTTCTGATGGGTACGGCCTCTATCCATTTTGTGAAGCAGTCCATGGCGAAAAGGATGTATCGGTGTCCGTCCGTGCCGGTAGGGAGTTGAACGACCATATCCATCTCCTATTGCGCAAACGGCCAAAGGGAGGTAAGTGGCTTTAGCTCGGTTGCGGAAAGACGAGATATACTGCTGAAGAGTTGGCACTTCTTGCACCTTCTGACCAGCTTCTCGGCGTCCTAGTGTAACTTCGGCCAGAAGTACCCTTGGAGCATCATCTTCTGAACCAAGGTGCGTGCTCCTTGGTGCGCTCCTCGACCCCTTCATGAATTTCTCACAGAACATAGTCAGCCTCGTAGGGGTCGATGCACCGGAGAAAAGGCTGAGTGTACGACTTCTTGTACAGGTTTCCGTTGCTCCAGACGAAGTGGCGTGTTTTGGCCCGTAGACGGCGAGCTTCTCCTCGGTTTTCGGAGAGTACACCATCTTTTAGGAACTCCACGAGGGGTTTCCTCCAATTTTGTCCTTCTTCTTGGGTTGCGTAGATCTGGTGCATTACCTCTCATTCTTCCACGCTGGGTCGTGGCAAGAATTCGAAGAGGATGTTTCTTTTATGGGTGGCCGAGTAGGAAGAAGCGAGCTTGCTTAAAGCGTCAACCCCGGTGTTCAAGTTCCTGGGGATCTGTTCCACTTAGACTTCGTCAAAATTTTAATGGAATATCAGCATGCCTTGTACTAGCCCAAAAATCAATATTCACGCATCCTATTTGCCACTTTGAATTGCATTGAATTATTGGCAGCACTTTATAAATTTTTCTCCAAATTGCAGATGAGGCTTGTGGAGCAAAAAGTGAGTTATTCTTTGTATGTTTCTTCCTAATAAAATCTTCCCATAAAGAATTTCCTTTTCAAATTTCCATGTTTTTTTTCAATGTATATGCCACAGATACTTCCTCCAAGATTCTAACATTTAATCCCCCTCTGATATAGGCCTGCAGATTTTCTTCCAGGAAATCCAATGGTGATGCTTCTCAGAATTCTGATCATTCCAAAAGAATCTAGCCAATAATGCATTAACTTTATGAAGTACAAGTTTGGGAGGGTTGCAAGCTGCCATTATATGTAGAGGCATTGAAAGGAGGACATGCTTAATGAGTATGAGCCTTCCAGCACTTGACAGGAAATTATTTTGCCAGCCTTTAAGTTTATTTTTAATTTTTTCAATGATTTTCTCATAGTACAATGCTTTGTTTCTTCCAGAATAGATTGGAGATTCCAGGTAAATAAAAGGTCATTGTCTTCTAGAAATACCGGATAAGCTAGCTATTCTGTCACTAGAAATATCAGAGCAAACTCTAGAAGTGTAGAAATCACTTTTATTTTTATTCACCCTCTGCCCTGAGCAATTTTCAAACAACTTTGTGAAATCAAAGAGAATTTTGAGGCTCTTGCTCCCTTCATTAGCAAAAATGATAGCGTCCAAATAATAGACGAGAAAAAATAGGACATCCACTTTTACTTTTATAAGGAGTGATTTTTGCAGTCTACATAAGCTGAGTGATTCCCCTGCTCAAAAATTCTGAGGCCAAAATGAAAAGAGATGGAGATAAGGGGTCTCCTTGTCTAATTTCTCTTGTTCCTCTAAAATAACCTCCTGATTTTCCATTCATAAGAACAGAAAAATGTTGATTTGTAGACAACCCTTCAAAAGCTTGATGAAGTGAGCAGAGAATCCAAAAGTATCCAAAACTTGAAAAATAAACTCCCATTACAACTTATCAAAAGATTTTTCCATGTCAAGTTTAAATATGATATTATGCCCTCTTACTTACTTTCTTGATTAAGTCCTGCACAAGGTCGGTCTCCTTTTCCCCGGGGTCGAGGTGGTGATCACGCGTCGAGCCGAACGGTAGCCAAGTGTAGGAAGGTCGGTGTCCTCCTTTTCCCGGGGTCGAGATAGTGATCGCGCATCGAGTATGAGTCGATTGATGGTTAAGTGTAAGAAGGCCGGTATCTTCCTTTCTACTCAGCTGCCTCATGGTGAGGGCTTTGATCCACAGCGTTAATCCGCAAGAAGCAGCTAGCTGCGGATAGACCGAGTAGGAGCTACTCGGTGGCCTCGTGAGAAGGGCTTTTAATCCACATCGTTGATGGGCAGAAAGCTACCCGCTGTAGATGGACCGAGCAGAAAGCTGCTCGGTGGCCTCGTGATGAGGGCTTTTGATCCACAGCGTTGATGGGCAAGAAGCTACCCGCTACAGATGGACCGAGCAGGAAGCTACTCGGTGGCCTCACGAGAAAGGCTTTTGATCCACAGCGTTGATGGGCAGGAAGCTACCCGCTGCGGATGGACCGAGCAGGAAACTACTCGATGGCCTTGTGAGGAGGACTTTAGATCCTTAGCGTTGTTGGACAGGAAGCTATCCGCTAGAGATGGACCAAGGGTCACATGCTAGCATGTGACCCCTGCTCGGTGGTCTCGCGAGGAGGGCATTAGATCCTTAGCGTTGTTGGACAGAAAGCTACCCGCTAGGGATGGACCGAGCAGGAAACTACTCGGCCGCCTCACGAGGAGGGCTTTGATCCACAGCGTAGTTAGGCAGGAGGTTGCCCGCTGCGGATGGACCGAGCAGGAAGCTGCATGGTAGCCTCATAAAGAGGGCTTTCTGGACTCCCTTGCGTCTTCATGGGGCGTCGTTCAACCTTCCATGGTCCGCATAGGCGGGAGTGATGACCGGCATAGCCGATACGTGGCAGTTTTATATCGGGAAATTGAGATATCCCGCGATTCGCATCGCTACGTGAGTAAATTTCGGCTGTTGGAAGATTTTTGTTGAGGCTATAAATAACGAAGACATGTTGGTTTCTTTCTAGCTGTATTTCTGAAGATAGTCGGGCGTATTTACACCATCAGGGAGATCATCTCTCCCGACGATGTGTACCTTTATAGCCTTGATCGCTCGGAGCAGACGTACGAGATGGTGATAGACCGCATGGAGGGCCACTTTGGGCGCCTACTTCCCCGGCAATCTCCTCTCCTCCAAGTGCTAATTTACGTGATCTGGAGGACATCCCCGGGTCTGCACAACGCTCTGTCTTCGCAGCTGATGGATGAGGCATTTGGCAAGATGCACACGATCTACCACCTTGGCCTGATCTCGAAGAGCAGGCGGGAACGGTCAGTGAATCTTCTTCTGGAGTGTTTCCAGAAAAGGCTGATCGTTGCTTCTTGTCCGGCGGATGGGGTCCCCCGCGATTCCGTGGCTTCTAAGGTCCACGGGCACCGTCAGAAGGAGCGGGCTGAGGATGCTCGGGCTCGACTAGAAGAGATTTCCTCGGAGTACCATTAACCAATAGTGCTTCCTTGACCCTCGCCTCCCCTTTGTTGTAATTATTGTAAAGCTGGGGAGCCCATAACACCTCTTAATTAACAAATCATGTTTTTTAGCAGTAGTGTGTGGTCTCTTTTTTTCTCTTAAGTACATTTATACCTTTTCTTAGAACAAACCTTGAAGTCTCGGAACCGAGAAAAGAGACAAAGGGCTGGAGTCCTATGGTGGATCTAACCCGAAAGACTTAGTTAAATGCAGAGAGAAATTACATTATTTCAAAAAGATGATACATATTTACTTATACAATTTGAGCATTTCCGCGTTATAAGGCCGGAGAAAATTATGCCCCCTGGCGTCTTGCAGGCGGTACGCTCCACCGGGCAATACTTCTGTTACTAGGAATGGTCCGTCCTATTTTGGGAAGAATTTATACAGTCTGGTCCATGAACTCGTTTCTTCGTAAGACTAGGTTTTCCCTCTTGAAGGCCCGATGTTTAACTCGGACGTTGTAGTGGCGTGCGGTTTGCTGTTGG
Source organism: Agapanthus africanus (assembly GCA_030015575.1). NCBI lineage: Eukaryota > Viridiplantae > Streptophyta > Magnoliopsida > Asparagales > Amaryllidaceae > Agapanthus > Agapanthus africanus. The sequence goes on from JASDDO010000001.1 coordinate 56,879,927, forward strand.
TAGACGGCCGCTCTGATTTGCTCTCGGTCCCGTTTTTCCAACAAGATGTCCAAGTTGCTTCGGAGCACCGAGGTGTTGGCTTCATCGTCGAAATGTTCTACCCTGTAATTGGGCAGTCCGAACTCCACAAGGACTATTGCCTCGGTACCTTAGCAGAGGCTGAATGGGGTTTCTCCCGTGGGCGTCTTCTTTGATGTTCGTAATGCCCACAGCACCCCCGGCAGTTTCTCGACCCAGCCGTCTTGTCTTCCTTCCAAACAGGCTCTGAGACCGCGGATGATGCCTCGGTTCGCTACCTCGGCATGCTCGTTGCATTGAGGATGGGCAACCGCAGCAAACTTCATCAGTATGTGGTAGTTGCTGCAAAACTCTTTGATTTTATCGTTTTCGAAATTAGTCCTATGATTAGTAACTATACACCTCGGGATTCCAAATCGAGAAATTATGTTATTCTGCAGGAACTTTATCGTAGAGGCGGCGTCCGATTTTCTGATGGATACGGCCTCTATGCATTTTGTGAAGTAGTCCAGGGCGACAAGGATGTATCGGTGTCCGCCCGTGCCGGTAGGGAGTTGACCGACCATATCCATCCCCCATTGCGCAAACGGCCAAGGGGAGGCAAGTGGCTTTAGCTCGGTTGCGGAAAGACGAGATATACTGCTGAAGAGTTGGCAGTTTTTGTAAGTGTACGGTAGAGCTCCGGCTGTCTTTCAGACGCCAAATGCGGAACAAAAACTTTTATAACTGGCGCTTTCGCATACTATAACCCGGATCTGCCATTAACGCTAAACTAACAAACTACAAAGTGGGTAGAAAGGTTATACCGAACGATCCGAGTCCTTCGTTCTTTAACCATTATTCCACGCTCCGTTGCGGCTGCTCCGATCTCCTGGCTCCTCGTCGAGGTGGCACCACATCTACGGATCTTTAAACGGGCTCCCGCCTCTGAACCGAGGCAACTCGGTCATCAAGTCTGCTAAAAGAGATGACCAAGATTGATATAGAGAATGAGTAGAACACTTTGTCTCGCTTCATCCAAAACCATGGATGAACGGTTAATGAAGTAGCCTTTTGAATCGGGTAAATGAGAAATAAGCATATCAAATTTTCATGAACCTAAACTTTCATACTTTTTTTCCAAATGAATCAATCATCATTTCCTTACAAGGGGCCGGCCACTTTAGAGGAGGGGGTGAGTGTAGGCAGGGAGAGGGTAACCATAAGATAAAGATCAAAAGAAAAAATCCAAGGCAAAACAAAACCACATTAATGCAAATGGTGATTCAATTAACCTAGTCATCCATTCATTAATGCATACATTGAATCAAAACCTAGTCACCAAATCTAGAACTTTCTAGAACCTTCCACACTCATGACTCACCTCATGACTCACCCAAAAGAAGAAAAGATAAATTCGCATTAAACCGAATGTTTAAGACGGGTGATAGAAAACTGGCAACTTTCAAAAGCGATCCCGAAACGAATTTCAGGATAACCCCGTAACAGTATAAATATACCCGCATTTGTATTACGACCGAATACAAATATAACTGAGACAAAGATATTATATCTACAAAGTATAATACATGGATCCGGCTTAAACTAAAGCCCACCAGTATTATCTGCCCGAAATATGATACGTGCGTAAACGCACGTGTATTTTCCGAACCCTGCCATAAAACCATACGGACTCTACAATGTTTCGCCCGAACTTGAGAAACAATCTGTGAGGGGCTCTAATGACTCGTCAGTACCCTGGCAGTGGGTTTAAGCACAAGCATGTCAGCGGCATTAGCAGTACGTAACGGCTGCCCATATACTGACCTCAAGGGTAGCCGATGAGCGAACTCATCATGAAACCCTACTGAGCCTAACAGTGATAATATACATACAGTCCGGTCCGTTCGTCTATGAGTATCGCATATCTGGCTGGTAACGTCAGACCCCCAAAAGCGGTATAAGTTGTGTCGGAGACAAGCCCTGAACACCCTGAGAAACTAATGGAATACTTACCAGCAATTCTCATCTGTCTTGGCCAAGAACTTGGTGTAATGGCTTTCCTAGACACAACACGATCTCACCCCCGATACCTGGAGAGACGAATCCCCTGCCGATCCGCTCATCTGCCTCCATGTGGCTCGAGACTGTACCCAAAAAATACCTGTTTGCACGACTCCTTTGAGCCGTGGTAGGGTAGATATCAATGCACAGTGGGAACTCACACGAGACAAATGACGACCTCAGGTCGATGAACTAACATGTACACATGTCACCAGGGAACTGCTACCTGACGATAGGTATAATACCAACTAGCAGGTTCCCGGCGAGTCCTGTCCGGTGTACTCATAACCCAATGAGCATCTGTATACATCTTAGGCGATCCAACTGACACCAGTGGCTTGTGAGACCGGCCACCGCCTCTCGTCGGGGTCTCGACTGTATACACTAGTCTACTCCGGAGTATCGATGCCCTGTCTCGAAACTCCCACGACTAGGAACCACAATTAAGGATGTGCTTATAGACTACCCAACTCTCACGTATATGATCGCCATCATACTGTTGGTAGTCAAGCAAGATCCTAAGGGCTCTATCAATATGTAACAGTGATCAGTCACCTGAACCTGTACACGACTGATAAAGGCAAACCAGATAGCATACTATCATCTCGAGTAAGACTGTGCTACCGGTATAGGTCCTCCTCAATCATTGCAATCACGTACCTGCGATCCAATAATTGACTTTGAGGGCACTATAACCAACAATCTCCCACTTGCACTTAAGGCTAATTATTGCGATGTCGCATACTCACAGCCCGTGTGATACCGAATATCCAACTCCTCTACTAAACAGTTTCACAAAGCCCGTTTGTAAAACTCTTGTGTTCGAGAAATAGCCTCAGTGAGTGGATCCGCCCTGATGTTTCTTTCTATGTCTCTCTTAATCTCAAATTCGCGGAGAAAGTCATCTCCCGAATCGAGTAATACCTGTCTTAGAATATGTCTGGATATCTGATGGGACCTAGTTCATAAATGAACTCCAAATACAAACTTCTTAGATTGTATCGTCAACTGAACCTAATCAGTATCCTGCACCATACCTCCCACAGTATCCTCTTGGACCAACTGTCCATAATACTGTCCCTCGTCAGAGGGAAAACTATAACTCTGACAATCACTCTGTCATCCATGTCACCTTTGAAGCCTGGAATGATAACCGTCCCCCGAAGGAGGCTGCCGTCATCAAATCCGTAGAACATTCACTTATATTCTAAAACTGCTTCCTTATGTTTCTCCAGGATTGGATTAATACAAACTTATCGCATCTAGTGCAAAAACAACATTTGGTGTGGTACTTGACATCTCATGATTGACTCAATTGCCTAAGCAAGTGATCTGCCAATTATGCGCATCCCTCTCCCCTTTAGTCTGTAAGCCACCTTTAGAGAGGGCGACTCCATCACCTGCAGGTACACCACCATGACAGGAGTCATTTATTCTAAAAACCATTAGAATACTGTCAAAGTACCCACATTGGGAAACTACCCAAATCCAGATCTAAAAACCAGAATGTCTGATATTATATCCATATCCTGTCTGGAGAAACAACTGTGTGACGATCACAGTACAACCGATCATAGTATAGGAATTTTACTTCATACTCTGTGTATGACATCCAAATACCAGGACGTCACACCCTACTACCTTCTTAACAGATCCATCCCCTATTCTGATGAAGTCAAACCCATGATTGTCACATCATAATTAGATGATCCATCTCCGCTATAACTGCTCAAGTCTATAAATAGACATAAGCTTCTTGCCCACTATGCTTCCGCTGCTCCCACTGACCACAACAATCCTCTGGCAGAATAATATATACGTGTGCTTCTAAAGCTAGTTTAGAACGACGCTATACTTAACCTCCTGCCGGGTCTCATAGCCTGGAACAACAGTAGTGTCAAGTCTGGGTAAACAAGAATCTCCGTGTCACCGTCCTTGAGGCTACCGTAATACCTCTCGGGTGTCTGAGGTTACCCAACATATATGCGGAATGGCTAATGGAATGTCAAACCTGATTGAATATTTAGGTCCTATTAAATTTTCCGTAATCGTTTGTGATTCTGGAATCACTTCCAGTTCTACCATACTCCCACTACTGTTTTCTGAAAAAATCCATTTTACTAAAACTGTGGCGAGTCAAGAACAATATCACTATTGATCTTCCAGATGGTAGAAAGTCAACCCTCGACATAGCCCAGGTCAACCCATAAACTGCCATTACAGAAACGTGCCCTGAGTTATCCAGAGTCTGGTTTTAAGCATAAGCCGGACAACTCTCCGTACCTTAACATCGTTAAGATATGAACTATTCTATATTCAATATAGAAACTTTGGCACTTATTTAATTGGAACCAGATTCAAATCATGCAGATGTTTCCAGTGCATATCAACTTAATGGAGAGAGGCTAATCAGTATTACTCAACTTAGGAATCCATCCAATTATGAGTAACCTGAAAGAGAAACAAGTTTCTCAAAAACCATTACTATCAGCTGAATACCTATCACAAGTATCTACATCTTCGATCTCTTTGAAAAATCCCGATACCTGCGACATCTGGTTCTCTACTTTATTCTTATACCCACAACTTCTCAAAACTTAGACCTTGTATTTCTACGAAACACTTGTCTAAAAACTAGAGAAGTCATAAGTAAATAGAACATAGTACGGGAACCAACCCCTTTGTCCTGATGGACAGTGGACAACATGCAATACTCTGTATAAGTCCGCTGAGTTCAATAACTCAAAACCTGTGCATCGTAGGTTGAAAACTGTACTTATGGTTAAGAACTACTCCGTTGTTCAATGCTCCTTACCCAATCGCCAACTGATATAGGTAAATGTCACCGACATAATATCAAAAAGTTATATCTCACTTTATAAAAATAAACGTACAGATATATCATTTTAAAATTGGTGCACAACAACGGATACTCAAAACCAAATACATGCCGTCCGGCAAAAACCTAGGCGATCTCCTCAAATATCACCAATTACAACGAATTCCGATATAATGAGGATGATCACCTTATTCCCAATAACTTGCTCTCACTCATCATCTGTAAAACCATACAGATGTGAGAATCATACCTGGTAAATGCATATCCTGGAGTAAGTATCTAATCGGGAAAACAGTTTTCCTTTAACAATGCACTGAAACATGAAAATGTTTCGTAGGGGTATCCTGGTATTCCAAGTAATGCCTCTTCCATAATCCAATTCATGACTATAACCGTATATTTCTTTATCATCTCTCCAAATTCCTTTATTTGTCTTTAGTCGTTACCTTCTGTACACCATCGTTAGGCTAAGTGGTTTTCTTCCTTTCCTACCGTTCGGCACCAGCCTATAGTTTGGAAGAAGACTATCCAATAAGCGTAATAGGTGTACCCTCCTAAACCAAGGAGTACTCGCATCCTGAGAGAAGGTGATGATAAAAGACAACTGAATAATACCTTATTCTATTTCTCCCGAACTAGGAAAAAAGCAAAGGTGAAATAGGAGTGGCGATGAAGTACGTGGTTTGGTCGTAAATGATAACAGTCGCAATTTACTTTGCCCTCTTTCTAATCCCTTTATTTTGTCTTTACATATTACATTCTGTACACCCTACTTAGGCTAATTGGTTTTCTTCATTCCCTACCTTTCGGCACCTGCCTATGGTTTGGAAGAAGACTATCTAATAAGCGTAATAGGTGTACTCTCCTAAACTAAGGAGCCCTCGCAACCTGAGAGAAGGTGATGATAAAAGACAACTGAATAAACCAATTCTATTTCTCCTGAACCTGGATCCATCCTCGAAGAAGTCCCTTCGAGTTCGCATATAATCATACAATGGATCTATCCAATGGAAGTGGATGTCCGTAGTAATACGGGATGTTCTGAGAAATGCAAAGGGTAAAAGAAGGAGTGACAATGACTTATGCAACTCAGACAATCCAAAAACCAGTATTTTAAGAAGGTTCGGTCAACTTGGTCACTGAGTCATAGTCTAGGGTCGGTCAAAGGTCGCTGCCAAAGAGAGAGAGAAAAGAAACACTCTGCGTGCACTCTAACCTAGATCAGAATGGTTATCATTTTATCTAATCCGGAAACCTCCCACTGTACTGTCAAATTCTCCTCCAAACCTAAAAGAAAAATCAATCGGGATCACCCGAAGAGTAAACCAACTCATCAGTGGGAATCGGGATTCAACTCTCATCGCATGATAACGTGACGGAATCCACTCACGTTATCACACTCCAGAAGGTATGTGCATGCCTGGCAAGTTTCAGTTTCTTTAGAAACTCCCGATGTGATTTTTGCCCCATGCTCTTATGATCGTGACTAAGGACCAACCCATCATAAGTCGCATGTCAAGTTCTTCCCATCATTATCTTGTTAATTTGAACCCACTCGTACTCGCCCTTGACTAAGGGCCAACAAGGCTGTACGACTGTCCCAAACCAACACATCTATCTATGCAACATATGAACACCCCAGCAGCTACCAATCACTATGTCCTAGCTAAGGGCCAGACCAACATAGCTTGAATACTACTGACCATTCATATGAAATGACGGAGGGCTACGGCTGGTTTTTGGCGAAAAACCTTTAACGTAATGAACTTGACCTCGTTGAAGGAACCTGATAACTTTTTATAAAAATATAGTGGCGAAAACCTTTGCTAAAGAGGTCACTCCCGGTGAAGAGATCTCGGCTCTTTCCTCGTGGAATGAGGTGCAGAATATTCCAACTGAATACCGTGATGCAAATCAACATGTAATCGACTATAGTGAAGTTATTACCCTGATGTAAACTACTGCCCAAGGGGTCACTCCCGGTGAAGGGATCTCGGCCCTTGCCTCGTCGAATGAGGTGCAGGATATTCCAACCGAATACCACTATGCAAAACAAAAGAAAACGTCTTTGTAATAACACTTTTTAAAACTGTTCCAACAACATCCAAACATGTTTGTTTTCCTTTGCATTGATCAGAATCAACGCAGTCCCATCAATTAATCACACCAGAAAAGAACGAAAATAAAATATACGTATATGCCATCCGCATTCGTCACTGGGTCCCGTCATTACCCGCTAAGTTACTTAACTAACGACAGAACGGGGACTGGACTAGCGCGGGTGCAAAACATATACAACATCTACTAGTATATATACCAATATACAATAATCGCTTCAGGCGTGATAATATGCAACATTATAGAAAAGTAATAAGCATCACAGAACAATACAGATAATCTGGGATCCCCGGGTTTCACAGAGCCGCTGCTGAAACCCGACGTTCCCCTGGTCGTGTGGATAGCCTGTGCAATGAAACCTAGACCCCTACGAGTGCGGCAAGTTACCCGCCAAAACCTGAAGCGAGGCAGCCCCTTATAGTAAAGTGAATGGACCACCCTGCACTTCACGAAATCCGGTAACTTGAGCACCCCTCCTTGGGTCAACCTGTAGCCCCTACGAGTGCGGCGAATAGTCTGCCAATACTAGAGTGAGGCCCCTCTGCCTCTCAAAGCCATGAGATGCGGACCCGTTGCCCTCCAGAACCCGACTATCCGTGCACTCCGTCGCGGGGTAAACCTAGTACAGAAATGAAAAATATGTACAACGGGTACATCGACCTCAGCCCGGTCGTGTCCCAAAAGAATATTATACAAACAGGCAGTGACGGCAGTCCACATGTTGGATGCTTACCCCGCAATATCAAATGTACAAATAAATCCAAACTGCACTACCATTGCACACTGCTATCCACCACGACAAATCCGCAACATCACAGCACAACACAGAACATCAACGCGAATGTCACGTTCGCAAATCCGTCTAAAAGAACTATAGCAATTAGACGCAATTTACCGCTCGAATGGCATTCACGGTCGGAGATATAATGTAATTATTGCAAACTAACACGTTTAAATTTCGATCGACAAAACTTCCCGAAGTGGGCCCCACGTACATCTGCTGTACAGTAATAAAATCTGGGCCCAAAAGAACAGTTCCAGAAACCACAATTTCCCAAGAAGAAGCCCCAGAAGAAAACTGGCCTACTGAGTCACCAAGATGGCCGTGGATCCGCGGCCGTACGGTCGAAGCAGTGGATCGTTTTTCTTCTATGTTCTTTAAAAAGCCTGCTCGATTTTCTGAAATGCTCAAAATGATTTTTAGACAAGTTTTAAAATCGACAGAAACTTTAGACATGGAAATTGCGATTTTCGAAAATCCGTTCGATCGATATTTTAAACGCGTTAGAACAAGTTAGTAAAGCTTAATGGCGTGGTTTTGATACCATGTAAGTGTACGGTAGCGCCCCGGCCGTCTTTCAGACGCCAAATGCGGAACAAAAACTTTTATAACTGGCGTTATCGCATACTATAACCCGGATCTGCCATTAACGCTAAACTAACAAACTACAAAGTGGGTAGAAAGGTTATACCGAACGATCCGAGTCCTTCGTTCTTTAACCATTATCCCACGCTCCGTTGCGGCTGCTCCGATCTCCGGCTCCTTGTCAAGGTGGCACCACATCTACGGATCTTTAAACGGGCTCCCGCCTCTGAACCGAGACAACTCGGTCATCAAGTCTGCTAAAAGAGATGACCAAAATTGATGTAGAGAATGAGTAGAACACTTTGTCTCGCTTCATCCAAAACCATGGATGAACGGTTAATGAAGTTGCCTTTTGAATCGGGTAAATGAGAAATGAGCATATCAAATTTTCATGAACCTAAACTTTCATAAACTTTTTTTCCAAATGAATCAATCATCATTTCCTCACAAGGGGCCGGCCACTTTAGAGGAGGGGGGTGAGTGTAGGAGGGGAGAGGGTAACCATAAGATAAAGATCAAGAGAAAAAATCCAAGGCAAAACAAAACCACATTAATGCAAATGGTGACTCAATTAACCTAGTCATCCATTCATTAATGCATACATTGAATCAAAACCTAGTCACCAAATCTAGAACCTTCCACACTCATGACCCACCTCATGACTCACCCAAAAGAAGAAAAGATAAATCCGCATTAAACCGAATGTTTAAGACAGGTGATAGAAAACTGGCAACTTCCAAAAGCGATCCCGAAACGAATTTCAGGATAACCCCGTAACAGTATAAATATACCAGCATTTGTATTACGACCGAATACAAATGCAACTGAGACAAAGATATTATATCTACAAAGTATAATATATGGATCCGGCTTAAACCAAAGCCCACCAATATTATCTGTCCGAAATATGACACGTGCGTAAACGCACGTATATTTTCCGAACCCTGCCATAAAACTATACGGCCTCTACAACGTTTCGTCCGAACTTGGGAAACAATCTGTGGGGGACTCTAATGACTCGTCAGTACCCTGGCAGTGGGTTTAACCACAAGCACGTCAGCGGCACTAGCAGTGCGTAACGGCTGCCCATATACTGACCTCAAGGGTAGCCGATGAGCGAACTCATCCTGAAACCCTACTGAGCTTAACAGTGACAATATACATACAGTCCGGTCCGTTCGTCTATAAGTATCGCATATCGGGCCTAGGAGGCTGGAAACGTCAGACCCCCAAAAGCGGTATAAGTCATGTCGGAGACAAGCCCTGAACACCCTGAGAAACTAATGGAATACTTACCGGCAATTCTCATCTGCCTTGGCCAAGGACTTGGTGTAATGGCTTTCCTAGACACAGCACGATCTCACCCCCAATACCGGGAGAGACGAATCCCCTGCCGATGCGCTCACCTGCCTCCATATGGCTCGGGACTGTACCCAAAAAATACCTGTTTGCACGACTCCTTTGAGCCGTGGTAGGGTAGAAATCAAAGCACAGTGGGAACTCACACGAGACAAATGACGACCTCAGGTCGATGAACTAACCTGTACATATGTCATCAGGGAACTGCTATCTGACGATAGGTATAATACCAACTAGCAGGTTCCCGGCGAGTCCTGTCCGGTGTACTCATAACCCAATGAGCACCTGTATACATCTTAGGTGATCCAACTGACACCAGTGGCTTGTGAGACCGGCCACCGCCCCTCGTCGGGGTCTCGACTGTATACACTAGTCTACTCCGGAGTATCGATGCCCTGTCTCGAAACTCCCACGACTAGGGACCACAATTAAGGATGTGCTTATAGACTACCCAACTCTCACGTATATGATCGCCATCATACTGTTGGTAGTCAAGCAAGATCCTAAGGGCTCTATCAACGTGTAACAGTGATCAGTCACCTGAACCTGTACACGACTGATAAAGGCAAACCAGATAGCATACTATCATCTCGAGTAAGACTGTGCTACCGGTATAGGTCCTCCTCAATCATTGCAATCACGTACCTGCGATCCAATAATTAACTTTGAGGGCACTATAACCAACAGTTTTTGCACCTTCTAACCAGCTTCTCGGCGTCCTAGTGTAACTTCGGCCAGAAGTACCCTTGGAGCATCGTCTTCTGAACCAAGGTGCGTGCTCCTTGGTGCGCTCCCCGACCTCTTCATGAATTTCTCACAGAACATAGTCAGCCTCGTAAGGGTTGATGCACCGGAGCAGAGGCTGAGTGTATGACTTCTTGTACAGGTTTCCGTTGCTCCAGACGAAGTGGCGTGTTTTGGCCCGTAGACGGTGAGCTTCTCCTCGGTTTTCGGAGAGTGCACCATCTTTTAGGAACTCCACGAGGGGTTTCCTCCAATTTTGTCTTTCTTCTTGGGTTGCGTAGATCTGATGCATTACCTCTCGTTCTTCCACGTTGGGTCGTGGCAAGAATTCGAAGAGGATGTTTTTTTTATGGATGGCCGAGTAGGAAGAAGCGAGCTTGCTTAAAGCGTCTGCCCGGGTGTTCAAGTTCCTGGGGATGTGTTCCACTTAGACTTCGTCAAAATTTTTCCGAAGTCTTTTTACCTTGGCTAGGTACTTTATCATGAGCGGTTCCCGGGCTTCGAAGCGCCCAGTTACCTGGCCGACGACCAATGCCGAGTCGCTGCGAATTCTGATGGTCTTCAGTCCTATCCCGGAGGCGATTCACAGTCCTGCCAGCAAGGCCTTGTATTCCGCGGCGTTGTTTGATGCTCTGAGCCCGAGCTTTAAGGAGGATTCTATTTGAGCTTCATCCGAGTCGCGGATGATCAGGCCAACCCCGCTCCCCTCTTCGGTAGAGAATTCGTCCACGTAGAGCATCCAATCCGGGATAGGGTCGGGCACCTCTTCGATCGAGGGTCGTGGTTCGGGGCTTCGGGTTGGCGCTTCTTCTTTAGCGAGGATGATGCATTCGACAACAAAATCCGTCAAGACTTGCGCTTTGATGGCTTGTCGGGGGTGGTATTTGATATCGAATTGGGATAGTTCTCATCTCCACTTCTCCAGTCGTCCTGATGACTCGGGGGAGGCGAAGATCGACCCTAAAGGTTGCTCGGTGAGGACGAGAATCGTGTACGGTTGAAAATAGTGCCGAAGTTTTCTGGAGGCGACGACAAGCGCCTGGACTATTTTTTCTATGGCCAGATATCTCGTTTCTGCGTCCTTAAAGACATCACTCACGTAATAGACCGGCCTCTGTATCCCTTCGCATTCCCTAACAAGCACCGAGCCTGCTGCTTGGTCGGAGAAGGCCAGATATAGCAACGATTCGTCACCTTCAACTGGTCGGGTGAGTAGCGGTGGGGTCACTAGATGTGCTTTAAGTTGCTCGAAAGCATTCTGGCATTCATCAGACCAAACTTAGGGATCTTCCTTAAGGCCCTGAAAAATGGAAGGCACTTCTTCCCGGATCTGGACATAAAGCGACTCAGGGCAGCGACCCTTTCCGTGAGTCGCATAATGTCAACATTGTTCTTGGACGTTGCCATGTTGAGGATGGCTTGATCTTTTCAGGGTTTGCTTCGATTCTTCGGTGGGTTACCATGAACCCGAGGAACTTCCCATTGGTGACTCCGAACGCGTACTTGGCTGGATTTAGTTTCATTTTGTACTTGCGCAGGACGTCGAATGTTTCGCCAAGGTCTTTAGGATGCCCAGCCGACGAGGTGGATTTTACGAGCATGTCGTCGACGTAGACTTCCATATTTTTGCCAATCTGGGGTTTGAACAGCTTATTGACCAAGCGCTGATACGTGGCCCCGACGTTCTTGAGTCCGAAGGGCATCACTTTGTAGCAGTATACCCCCAATCAGTGGTGAAGGCGGTAAGTTTTTCGTCGGCCGGGTTCATCCTGATTTGATTGTAACCGGAGAAAGCGTCCATGAATCTCAATAATTCGTGGCCGGCCGAGCTGTCTACCAGCTGGTCTATCCGAGAGAGGGGATAGTTATCTTTGGGGCAAGTCTTGTTCAAATCCGTGAAATCGACGCGCATACGCCATTTCTCGTTTGCCTTCTTAACCATAACCACGTTCGCCAGCCAATCTGAGTAGTCCAGATTTCTGATAAAGTTAGCAGCAAGCAGTCGATCCACTTCGCCTTCTATCGCCTTTTGCTTGGCCGGCACGAAGCTTCTCTTCTTTTGTCGGACGGGCTTTGCTTTCGGATCGACCCTTAGCTTGTGGGAGATCACTCTAGGGTCGATCCCGGGCATGTCCGCCGGCGCCCAAGTGAATACGTCCGAGTTATCTCGGAGGAACCGGACCAGGTTCTCACGGTGATCCCCAGTCAAGAGTGAGCCGATCTGGATTGTCCGGCCATCGACCCCTTCTTTGAAGGGGATTTCCGTCAATGTTTCCGCCGGGGCACCTCTAACCTCCCTTTGGTCGTCGCGGGTGTCTAAAGACCCTTGGAAGTCAGGCGTGCCCTCAAAATCGTCGCCCTGTTCTCCAGCGGTGGTCGTCGAGGCGAGGCAAACCTTAGCGGTTTGCTGGTCTTCATAGGCCCAGCCTATTCCACCTTTATCCAAAGGAAATTTGAGCGTAAGGTGATAAGTCGATATCTGGGTCCGAAGAACGTTAAAGGTAGGGTACCCTAGAAGAATGTTGTAAGACGAAAGGACCTTGGCGACGAGGAATTCCACCGGTATGGTTCGCGGATTGCCCGCTTCTCTGATGTTGAGGAGGAGGGCGACCAATCCCTCGGCAGGGACAAAATGATTGGTGAACCCAGAGAGGTTATGGGAGGTGGGTCGGAGGTCAGATGGTTCTAGCCCCATACGCTGGAAACAGTCGTGGAACAGGATATCCGCTGAGCTCTCTGAGTCGACCAATATCCTCTGGATTTCGTAATGGTGGACCCTGGCCGTTATCACGAGAGGGTCATTGTGAGGGAGCGATATGCCGTGGAGGTCTTCATCTGTGAAAGTGATCGGCTCGTCTATCCTGCACCTCTTGTGTGGTGTACCGCTTGTACCCTCGATTAGGAGGATGTGGCAGTTCCCCTCGCTTTCTTGAGCTGGATCCAAGGTAACGACCATGATCTGCCCGATCGTTAATTCCCCGGGAGAGGTTTGGTCATTTTGCTCCCGCTCTGCCTGCCGCTTGTCCCGTAGGTACTTCGCCAGGTGGCCTGAGCGGATCAACTCCGCGATGTAGTCACGGAATTGTTTGCAGTTCTCTGTCGGGTGACCCTGCGACCTGTAGAAGGCGCAGTATGGGCCGCGGAGTCGCTTGCCAGCCCTTTAGGTGACCGGCAGAAGCTTGAAGAACCTTTCACCCTTAGCTTCCTCCAACAGCTCGATCTGAGAGATATTTAGGGGAGTGTACTCCTAAAATCTAGGGGAGTAAGACTTCAGATGATCAACCTTCTTTTTCTCCTCCCTATCCCTTTTCTTTCTGTCCGTCTGGTCAGCTCGAGGCAGATTTGAGTTTACCTCGGACTCGAGTTGGATTTCCCGCTCTGTCCAGGCTTTTACTTCGGGTATGGTCTTAGGTTGCGCTAATGCAAAAGAGCAGAGCCACTCTTTGTGTCACGCCCCGCTTCCCAGAGTACGCAAGATTGGGCACGTGACATAGCCAACCATGCTACCTGTGGGTAGGAAGTATCCATCCACAGTCACATTACGGTTGTAAGGTTATCAAGAACAAGATAAATAAACTAATCTAGCACATGTCCAAATCCATAATAACGAGAGTCAATAAACAATAAAGTGCGGAAGCAAATGATCCAATATAATCATAGAAAGGTACGTCCCATAATGCGGGATCGCACCTGGAAATAAAATGCAATAAACAAACTAACCACTATAGAACTCAAATCAGCCTGCTGGCTGAAGTACTCCTGCACGGTCGGCGACAGTGATAAAGAATCTGGGCCATGCAAAACCCAGACGTCAGCGCGTCATGATATCAAGTATATGGTATAAACATGGTAATAAGCAATGCAAGTATGAACATGAATAAAGCAGTAACAAGAAATAACAAGCAGGGTACTGTGCAATGGTGTCCAAACTGTCCTATCAGGTTTCTACTCTATAGTCTTTGAAACCAATTGATGAATCGTCGATGTAACTCAATAGTATCCCGTGCGTGCCCGGGACCACGGTCATGACCCTCGGGGCTGAATCCGAGACGTGCCGCTAAGCAGTAAAAGGTAGTAGGATGGACGAGTGATGTCAGCATCAACACTCCGGAGCTGGCCAAGCCCGTAAGACTGATCAGAACAATGTATCGAACTGTTGAGTTACAAGTCGGTTTCACCTTTGATTTCCCCATACCCCCAAACTATGTATGTCAGGTCAGGTATTCAGTAGTCAAGGACTAATGCCAACATAAAGTCAAGTAGAAGTAGGTCTGTCTGGATCGACAGCAGGAATGGTTAGGTTTGTCGGCATTAGGCATGAGATCAGGTAACAGGTCAGGTAATGTATAAAGGTGTCATGTCATGTCAAGAGTGTACGGTACCATATCATGTCAAGTAGGAAGTGTAACAGGTCATGTCAGGAAGCGCAAGATGTCATGTGGGTGCTCATAATCAAACTAACATAAGCATATGTATAAACAAGCATGAGTACTATCAGAACAATAACTGGAACATGTAATATGATATGCCAATAGATATAATTTCAAGGATATGGATGCACAGTTATCGATTAGGGTTACATTTATAGTTCCAATATTAATTAGGATACAATTTATTAAACATGGAGTGTTAATATCACATTATTATGTAGTGATGTGATCTATGGATGCAATTATATGTATCTTAAATGCGATGGATGCAAACGGGTATCCGAAAAGTTATAAAACTATAAAATGGTAATGTGGGATGTACAACTAAACAATATGTGATATAATAATATTAATATGGATAGCATATTCAAAGCGATTAGTAACTATAAAAGATGTATTGATTAACCATGCACAAGAAGGTTCCGTTCAGAAATTTAGCGTCACCCTAATTTGTAAAATAGCTTAAAAATAACAAATGTTCTCCAAAAGAGACGTATCTTATACCAAAACAAAGATAATTCAATAAGGTTTTCAGTTTTATAAGTATAAGCATCTCAGGTTATCCCTACAAAAAGTTATGAATATTCAAAGTTGAAAGTTTGCTGCTGGAATTTCCCTGGACAGCAGTTTAGAGACGTGTTCATTTGCATTTTACGTTAAATAAACAATTTATTTTGCAAGTAAATATTTCATAGAGTTATAGTATTCTGAATTAGCTTCGTAACGAACTAAAGAACGTATCCTAATGATTTTTCTATGATTTATAATGAATTTTATAAGATAAGGTGTACAGTAAATTTCAGATTTGTCATATCCGATTTTTCAACGACATTTCATATGTAAACTATAAGATTTTCAAATGTATAATATTATAAAATGAAGATTATAAAAGTATATAGCATGTAGCAAGATTAACTTGCCTCGATGGGTCGCGAATCGGGAAAACGGAACGTTAACCGTCGGCGGGAAAAACTCGCGACGGCGCACGGTTCACGGAATGAACCCAAACGACGAACAAAGGAACCACACGGGTCGAGGTATCTCGCTGGAACGTCGAGAAACGTCACCGGCACGACGGAATTCCGGCAACAAAAGAACAGTTAAAAGAAATGAGAAACGAGACATGAAGCAAGAAGAGAAAAATGATAAAGAGAAGTACGAGAGAATATATAAGGGAGAGGGAGAGAGAAAGTGGAGAGAGAGAGAAGAAGGAGAGAGAGAAAGTGGGGCCCACGGGGTTAAAGGGGAGGTTGCGATTGGCTGAGAGAATAAATTAAGAAGGATATAAAAGATTGTAAAATATTATATGGTTAACTTAAAGATTTAAAAGATAGGTAATGAACAGTAAGATATCAGGTTAGTTAGAAAAATATATGCGATGGTTTTAATAATATTAAAATTTAGGATTTTGGCGCCAAATGAAACATTTCCAAATTGCGCCCGGGTTGGGTCCAAAAATTCGAAATTCAAATAATAGGATTTTAGGCGGGTTCCAAATTTTAAAATGAAATATTTTATGATTAAAAAGCATACTCTCAAAACGGACACACGTGCGTGCACGTAGCCATCCAAACTTGCCCGTTTTACTGAACGGGACGAGAACACAATGCACGGACGCTACCACGAGGCTAGGGGTGTCAAGTAGGCCAAGAAGAATATTTTCAATTTTATTTTAGGTGCTAAAATTTGTTATATGTAGAATGACTTAGCCGGTTAAAATTGTGCAATAAGAACTAAACAAGCAAGATAAATGAAATGAGTAATATCTAATGCTCAACCAATAACAGAAAATAGTAGTATTGGGCTCGGGTGTTACATTATACCCAACTACAAAAGAATTTCGTCCTCGAAATTCCAAGAATACAAGATAGAAAACTACAGGAAAAGGTGAGGAAACTTCTGTCGGATCTCGTCTTCTCGCTCCCAAGTGGATTCTCCATGCGATCGATTACCCCAAGAAACTAGCACAAGAGGGGTAACCTTGTTCTTAAGAACCTTTTCTCTTCGATCCTTGATTTCAACTGGTCGCTCTTCAAAAGTTAGGTCCTCCCGTACGGTCAACTCCGAATGATCCAATACGTGGGTTTCATCTCGAACATACCTCTGTAGTTGAGATACATGAAACACATCGTGAACTCCTGCTAATGACTGTGGTAACGCCAACCGGTACGCTACCTCTCCAACACGCTCCAATATCTCGAAGGGTCCAACGAATCGAGGACTAAGCTTTCCTCGACCTCCCAAGCGAATCACCCCTCTAGTCGGTGATATCTTCAGGAATACCAAATCACCCACGGCGAACTCTAGAGGTCTTCTTGACGTGTCGGCCCAACTCTTCTGTCTGTCTTGAGCTGCCTTCATATGCTTTCTGATTGTATTCACCTTCTCGACTGTCTGTACCACCAATCTGGTCCCAACAATTTTCGTTCACCAACATCATCCCAACAAATAGGTGAACGACATTTACGACCATACAAAGCTTCAAACGGAGCCATCTGGATAGTTGCCTGAAAACTGTTGTTGTAAGAAAACTCCACCAAGTGTAGATGATCCTCCCACGAACCCTTGAAGTCCAACATGCATGCTCTCAACATATCATCAAGAGTTTGGATCGTTCTCTCCGACTGACCATCGGTTTGAGGATGATAAGCTGTGCTAAACTTCAATCGAGTCCCCAAACTTTCCTGTAAACTCCTCCAGGAGTGTGATAAGAACCGAGTGTCGCGATCGGACACGATGCTTACCGGCACTCCATGCAATCTGACAATCTCCTGCATGTATCGCTCTGCCAAAGTCTCCGTCGATTGACCAACCCGAAAAGGAATAAAGTGAGCTGCCTTGGTCAAACGATCGACAATCACCCATACGGCATTGTTGCCCTTTGGACTCCGCGGTATAGCCGTCACGAAATCCATGGTTATATGTTCCCACTTCCACTGAGGAATCGGAAGTGGTTGCAACAAACCAGCAACCCTTTGGTGTTCAGCCTTGACTTGCTGACACACCAAGCACTTAGCCACGAAGCGAGCAAATTCCCGTTTCATACCTTCCCACCAGAAGTGCTGTCGAATATCTCAGTACATCTTTGTCCCTCCTGGATTTACAGAGTAAGCTGAACTGTGTGCCTCCTTCATAAGCTCTTCACGCACATCTCCTTTTGGCACACACACACGGCTACCATATCTCAACGAACCGTCTTCATGGATCAGTAAATCGGTTCGTAGTCCGGCCTCAACCCGCTCTCGAAACTTCTGCAGTCTAGGATCCTGCGATTATGCCGCTTTAATCTTCTTAACCAAGGACAACTGTACTTGCAACTGCATCAACTGTCCCGTAGAATGTGGTAGCACAACTTCCAAGTCAAATCTTCGAAAATCTGCAATGATCTCTCTCTGTGCAGTCAATAACTGAATTGCTGGTAACCGACTTAGCGCATCTGGCACGACGTTAACTTTTCCCGGATGGTACTTAAGATCAAGGTCGTAGTCGGCCATCAGCTCCAACCATCTGCGTTGCCTCATGTTCAACTCCTTCTGAGTGAATACATACTTCAAGCTCTTATGATCTGTAAAAACTTCGACTCTTTCCCCCAAAAGGTAGTGTCTCCAAATCTTCAAAGCGAAAATCACAGCCGCACGCTCCAAGTCATGAGTTGGATAATTCTTCTCATGGGTCTTCAACTGTCTCGATGCGTATGCTACAACCTTCCCATGCTGCATCCAAACACATCCCAATCCTTTCCCAGATGCGTCGCTATGAACCACTAGTCCTCCGGAATTGTCTGGTACGGTCAGGATAGGGGCGGTTATCAACTTCTGCTTCAACGTCTCGAAGGCCAATGCACATCCATCCGTCCCAACAAACGGTACCTCCTTACGCGTAAGCTTGGTTAACGGCTCAGCTAAACGAGCGAAGTTCTCCACAAATTTTCTGTAGTAACCGGCGAGTCCAAGAAAACTTCTTATCTCCGCAACATTCTTTGGAACAGGCCAATCCCGAACTGCTGTAATCTTCTCGGGATCAACGGCGATTCCTTTGCCCGACACAACATGCCCCAGAAACTTCACTTCTTCCAGCCAGAATTCACACTTACTCATCTTCGCAAATAATTTCTCTTGTCTCAGCGTCTGCAGTGCGATCCTTAAGTGCTCAGCATGCTCCTCCGGACTCGTCGAGTACACCAGAATATCGTCAATGAATACCACAATAAACTGGTCCAAGAACGGTGAAAAGATCCTGTTCATCAAATCCATGAATATTGCCGGCGCATTAGTCACTCCGAAGGGCATCACTAAATACTCGAAATGCCCATACCGAGTTCGAAACGCCGTCTTGCAAATGTCTTCTGCTTTCACTCGGACTTGATGGTATCCTGATCGCAAGTCCAGTTTCGAGAATACCCTCGCGCCACTAAGCTGCTCAAAAAGTTCTCCAATGCGAGGGATCGGGTACTTGTTCTTAATAGTCATCCGGTTCAATTCTCGATAATCAATGCACATCCTTCTCGTGCCATCCTTCTTCTTACTAAAAGAACTGGAGCTTCCCAAGGTGAGTTGCTACTTTGAATCCATCCCTTCTCGAGTAATTCATCCACTTGTTTCTTAACTTCTTCCCATTCCACCGGTGCCATCGGATAATACGATTTTGACACTGGCGCTGCACCGGGAATAAGGTCAATCGCAAACTCCACATCTCGCTTCGGCGGTAAGCCCGAAATATCTTCAAACACATCCATAGAATCACGAACAACAGCCAGCTCTTTACTTTCATCACTTCCATTGATGCAAGAACATTGTTTGTCGGCCTAGCCCTAAACTCGACCGGCCCGACAGAACTGCTTCCTTACCGCAACTGCTGTCTGCTGTGAACTCCCAATTTTCCTGATATGCTCTGCTGTTCTCGAGCTGCCGTAAGAACCTGTGAGAAAATGGTCAAACCCAGGGAGACGGTTTGCCTTTGGATGTCCACATCCAAGCTGCGCATGGACCTTCGTGCCCTGTCTGCATCGTTGGCGACTAAAGGTCCAGCGAAACTGCTGAGTCTCATCCACTCTGCTGCATGCACGTCCACGGGTGCTCCATTCTGCCTCAGCCCAAAAAATTTCTCTTCCATTTCCTCCCGTGCAGTCCGCGGAAAGAACTTTTCCAGGAAACTCTTAGAGAAATCCGCCTAACTGCTTGGCTTGGGCAAACGGTTCTCCTCCACAAGCCACCACTCTCGGCGTAATCCACTAGTTGAATGCGCACCACATCAACTCCTTTGTCCTCTGGAATCTGTGCCGCAATCAGCGAATTCTCCGTGCTGACTAGCCACTGCTCGGCTGGCATGGCTCCTCCAAACCAGTGAAAGTAGTAGGACCCACACGTCTGAACTCTGCCACGGTCCCTACTCGGTCAACTGGTCTAGTTCCAATCTTGTTCACAGACTGCTGAACGATCTGCAAACCTTCCTGAAACGAGTCCGCTTGCTGCTGGATCAGCTCGGGCTGTTTCTTTGATTTCCAGCATCCTCTTATCACTCCAAGCATGGCGGCTTCGTTCACACGCCTCTGGTACGTCTTCAACTTCTTACCTGTCATAATCCTGAACTCAAAACACCCAACATTAGCATGATGATAGATTCTGAATGTGGATCAAGGCTAGAACTCCAAGATACTTAAATAGAGTACCGCATTGTAGCTATGCCGCGGTATCATAGCCGCAATTACTTAACTCCACCCAAGTCGCCTAAGTCCTAGGGATAACAAGAAATTAGGTTTTCGAGTTGACAATGCAAAGTAAGTTTGCATGTCGACATGATCCAGAAGAATGATTCAAGGATGGTAAAACGGTCAAGGTGGCAGGACATGTTTCCTAATCACGGGTATTATGATTCGTGTATCGGGTGCAATACCCAACTATAAAGAATCAACCCAATTAACCTATGGCTCTGATACCAAAAGAACCATGTCACGCCCCGCTTCCCAGAGTACGCAAGATTGGGCACGTGACATAGCCAACCATGCTACCTGTGGGTAGGAAGTATCCATCCACAGTCACATTACGGTTGTAAGGTTATCAAGAACAAGATAAATAAACTAATCTAGCACATGTCCAAATCCATAATAACGAGAGTCAATAAACAATAAAGTGCGGAAGCAAATGATCCAATATAATCATAGAAAGGTACGTCCCATAATGCGGGATCGCACCTGGAAATAAAATGCAATAAACAAACTAACCACTATAGAACTCAAATCAGCCTGCTGGCTGAAGTACTCCTGCACGGTCGGCGACAGTGATAAAGAATCTGGGCCATGCAAAACCCAGACGTCAGCGCGTCATGATATCAAGTATATGGTATAAACATGGTAATAAGCAATGCAAGTATGAACATGAATAAAGCAGTAACAAGAAATAACAAGCAGGGTACTGTGCAATGGTGTCCAAACTGTCCTATCAGGTTTCTACTCTATAGTCTTTGAAACCAATTGATGAATCGTCGATGTAACTCAATAGTATCCCGTGCGTGCCCGGGACCACGGTCATGACCCTCGGGGCTGAATCCGAGACGTGCCGCTAAGCAGTAAAAGGTAGTAGGATGGACGAGTGATGTCAGCATCAACACTCCGGAGCTGGCCAAGCCCGTAAGACTGATCAGAACAATGTATCGAACTGTTGAGTTACAAGTCGGTTTCACCTTTGATTTCCCCATACCCCCAAACTATGTATGTCAGGTCAGGTATTCAGTAGTCAAGGACTAATGCCAACATAAAGTCAAGTAGAAGTAGGTCTGTCTGGATCGACAGCAGGAATGGTTAGGTTTGTCGGCATTAGGCATGAGATCAGGTAACAGGTCAGGTAATGTATAAAGGTGTCATGTCATGTCAAGAGTGTACGGTACCATATCATGTCAAGTAGGAAGTGTAACAGGTCATGTCAGGAAGCGCAAGATGTCATGTGGGTGCTCATAATCAAACTAACATAAGCATATGTATAAACAAGCATGAGTACTATCAGAACAATAACTGGAACATGTAATATGATATGCCAATAGATATAATTTCAAGGATATGGATGCACAGTTATCGATTAGGGTTACATTTATAGTTCCAATATTAATTAGGATACAATTTATTAAACATGGAGTGTTAATATCACATTATTATGTAGTGATGTGATCTATGGATGCAATTATATGTATCTTAAATGCGATGGATGCAAACGGGTATCCGAAAAGTTATAAAACTATAAAATGGTAATGTGGGATGTACAACTAAACAATATGTGATATAATAATATTAATATGGATAGCATATTCAAAGCGATTAGTAACTATAAAAGATGTATTGATTAACCATGCACAAGAAGGTTCCGTTCAGAAATTTAGCGTCACCCTAATTTGTAAAATAGCTTAAAAATAACAAATGTTCTCCAAAAGAGACGTATCTTATACCAAAACAAAGATAATTCAATAAGGTTTTCAGTTTTATAAGTATAAGCATCTCAGGTTATCCCTACAAAAAGTTATGAATATTCAAAGTTGAAAGTTTGCTGCTGGAATTTCCCTGGACAGCAGTTTAGAGACGTGTTCATTTGCATTTTACGTTAAATAAACAATTTATTTTGCAAGTAAATATTTCATAGAGTTATAGTATTCTGAATTAGCTTCGTAACGAACTAAAGAACGTATCCTAATGATTTTTCTATGATTTATAATGAATTTTATAAGATAAGGTGTACAGTAAATTTCAGATTTGTCATATCCGATTTTTCAACGACATTTCATATGTAAACTATAAGATTTTCAAATGTATAATATTATAAAATGAAGATTATAAAAGTATATAGCATGTAGCAAGATTAACTTGCCTCGATGGGTCGCGAATCGGGAAAACGGAACGTTAACCGTCGGCGGGAAAAACTCGCGACGGCGCACGGTTCACGGAATGAACCCAAACGACGAACAAAGGAACCACACGGGTCGAGGTATCTCGCTGGAACGTCGAGAAACGTCACCGGCACGACGGAATTCCGGCAACAAAAGAACAGTTAAAAGAAATGAGAAACGAGACATGAAGCAAGAAGAGAAAAATGATAAAGAGAAGTACGAGAGAATATATAAGGGAGAGGGAGAGAGAAAGTGGAGAGAGAGAGAAGAAGGAGAGAGAGAAAGTGGGGCCCACGGGGTTAAAGGGGAGGTTGCGATTGGCTGAGAGAATAAATTAAGAAGGATATAAAAGATTGTAAAATATTATATGGTTAACTTAAAGATTTAAAAGATAGGTAATGAACAGTAAGATATCAGGTTAGTTAGAAAAATATATGCGATGGTTTTAATAATATTAAAATTTAGGATTTTGGCGCCAAATGAAACATTTCCAAATTGCGCCCGGGTTGGGTCCAAAAATTCGAAATTCAAATAATAGGATTTTAGGCGGGTTCCAAATTTTAAAATGAAATATTTTATGATTAAAAAGCATACTCTCAAAACGGACACACGTGCGTGCACGTAGCCATCCAAACTTGCCCGTTTTACTGAACGGGACGAGAACACAATGCACGGACGCTACCACGAGGCTAGGGGTGTCAAGTAGGCCAAGAAGAATATTTTCAATTTTATTTTAGGTGCTAAAATTTGTTATATGTAGAATGACTTAGCCGGTTAAAATTGTGCAATAAGAACCAAACAAGCAAGATAAATGAAATGAGTAATATCTAATGCTCAACCAATAACAGAAAATAGTAGTATTGGGCTCGGGTGTTACATTTTGTGCCTAAGACCTGACCTTAGTGCGGTGATGAATGTTTTATCGTGGTGATCGGGGACCTCGAGGAGGGCGTTATAGAAGCGGGTGACATATCCTTTGAAAGATTCTTTGTCTCCGCTCTTGATGGTGAATTGGTAGTCGACCGTCCGTTTTTGTAGCCGATTCCCGACGAAGTGACCGAGGAATTGGGTGGCCAGTTCGTTGAAGATCGAGATGGAGCGTGGCGTAAGTCCTCGGAACCAGTCGCGGCCAGCCCGGATGAGGGTGGTAGGGAAAGCTCGGTATTGAGCCGCGTCGGAGTTATCCTGGAAGCTCATGCCTACCGTAAATGCATCTAGGTGGTCCTTCGGGTCGGATTTCCCGTTGAAAAGGGTCACTTTTGGTGGCTTGTTCATGGATGAGACGTGCTCGACAGGTAGCTCTTCTGTGAAGGGCTTTGTAAGCGAGTCGGCGGAGTACCTGACCCTTCGCCGGACGTGTGGCCATCCCTTCGTATGCCTTCAATCTTCTTCTCGAGGGCTTCAAGCCGGTGGTGGTATCCTGAGGATTCTGCACAGTCGCAGTGGTGGTTACCCCCGCTCCGGGTCTGCGCGATTGTGCGGCTTCGATTTCGCTCCATCAAGTGTCTTAAATCCTTGGACGAGACCCTTCTCGAGTAGTCCCTGCGCTCGTCGTTCGCGCGACCCCGGCGAGAGTGGGGGCGTCGTCATGTCTGGAAGCAGGCGAGCTGACCGACACCTCCTCTGGAGGGAGAGCACACGGTGGGCATTGGAGCGACGACCCAGTCTTCTCTAGGATCGTGGCATGGAGCTGTCCGGTGTCCAGCGAGTCATGGAATCAATCGCCGCATGCGGGTCAAGGTGGCCAGAGTCGGCCCGCCGGCGCTCGGTGACGCTGAGATGAGGGTGAGCGAGCTTGAGGGTTTGAATGTGCCCCTCCGTTTTCCTACGGACGTCGTTATCCCGGGGAGGAAGAGCCGTGGTCCGGTGGGTGGGTCCCGCCGCTTGAACACGGACGAGAGTATCCACCAGTGATGTGAGCCTGTCTATCCGGACGAATAAGACGTTGATGGCGTTGGGAGGGGGAGACGAGTTGCTCCCGCCTCCGTTGTGGCGGCTCATGTTCGGACCGTCGTGGTTGTCGCTCGCCATCGGGTCAAGGGCGAAAAATCAACTTATGGGTGGAAGCTTCTGAAGCGCTTCCCACAGACGGTGCCAACTGATGGAGGCTGAGATCTCTTTAAGTTGTTGTCCTCCGTCGATCCTGTGATGGCAGTCTTTGACGGTTGAGATTTGTTTTGGAAGTTGTTAAGTGTAGATCTCAATGGGTTGGTGTTTGACGCCAAGCTACCTGTAAAGAAGTCCCGTTGTGGGTGACCACCGTAGGACCCTCCGACGATCAAGTTAGTACCGAGGTATAAGTGCAAAGTAGCGGCGTTTGGAATGAGTTCTAGTTACCTGAGTCGTCTGAGAGAGGGGTTTATATAGAGGTCACGTGGAACGAGCAGGGGCGAGATCTTCGTCGTCAGTTACTCGCCAGGGTTATCCTCGCCTTGAATGGCGGGATGCGCCCATTAATAGAGGGATGTGTTTGCGTAGGATGCGGATCGTGGGGAGGCGGATATCTCGCCCTGGCGATATACACGGAGTCGTTGCAGGACGCATGGGATCCACACTCTTGGTTGATCGGGGGAGGCCGAGGAAGCTCGGCACGTCAGGAGTTCGGAGACGAGCCGGGAGGCCGAGGAAGCTCGGCACGTCAGACGGCTCGGAGACGAGCCGGGAGACCGAGAAAGCTCATCACGTCAGACGGCTTGGAGACGAGCAAGGAGACTGAGAAAGCTCGGAAACGAGCAGTTGGTAGTTTCCCAGGTGAAAGTGGAATGTATTCACGGAGGTCTTCCGAAAGGTCGGATACGTTCCTCGAGAAAGGGATCCCGAGGAATGTCCTGATACAACTCATTTATTGCACTCCCGTAGCTTTCGGGACACGTCATCCGCCACGTGTTGTAATCTGAGGAGACACCACTTGTGAGCAACATCAGCAGGACATAGCGCTGTGTTCCATCAAATTTATGTCATTAATTTATATACAGTCGACAATAAACAACTAATTCCTGAATTTAGCAACATCCGCACCTATTTCACTCCAACTATTCATCCGCTATGTTTATTGTCATCTCCTTTCAAATATATTCAGAGACTGCAGGGCATCCACCAAGCAACTTAACTTAAATTCCAAAATTCCAAAAGAAAATATGGATTTCGGTGCTGATGTTCCACCAATCAGTTATTATTCAAAATCATAAGCATAAGTTTAGCAGACAAATCTCATAGTCCAAAGGGATATCTTTGAAAGAATAAACATAAAATTCTGAAAGACATATAATAAGGACGACTTAATGATGAAGTATGTTATTGATTATAACAAGATATATCATATTTGATGATTTCTACCTGTGTTGGACTCAGATGCATCACCACTGTTTAACGAAACCGGATTACTAAACATGACGCTGTTAGACATGGGATGGCATCAGAAAACTCAGATATGATCTATGAGTAGAAGAATCAGGTTATCACCATAAATAGTGTCCAACTGTCCATCAAACCAAAAAAAGAAAAACATACGAGGGAAGGCAGTTATAACTTATAAATGACAAGTAGGCAACAGAATGTGCTTCCCTCAGCAGCATTTACCCCTTTTTGCATACTGTGATCAGCTAGAAAGAACCGCTCAAAGTAGGGAAAAGGCCCTCAAAATATTTGACCAGGTCTCTACCACATTTCAACCTGTTCTCAACACTCTAGGAGATGGCATCATATTGCTAACCTAGGTGAGTCTGGGTGAGAGAGAGAGAGAGAGGGAGAGAGAGAGAGCTTTCCCTAAAACCTAGGAGGTCAGGTGACCAGTAGGAAGAGAGCTTCAGTTGTTGCACAGTTTCTGCTCATGTGAATAGGCTGCCTTTAAATTCTCCGTGTTTGTGGATGAGTTTAGGAAAACAGATAAGCCAAGATAATCTGTTACAGGAAATGTGTACATCTCAACATCAATCAGTGGCTAATCCAGGATTTTTGTCCTGGCGGAGTTCATATACATTGCTAAAAAACACTTGAGCATCGTAAGAACTACAAACGAGCGGAGGATTTTGTCTCTAGAAATATTTTTCCATAACTGAACAAATCATAAAATATCTTGTTTTAGTCATGATTTTCATTATAACATTAGAAACTAAATATGAAATCAAATTAAAGGATAAAGGACAACGGGTGCAATTAATTCCCACAGAAAATAGAAAAAGTTGAATATTTAATTGAAACATGCACCTTTCATATTTATCAACATAGCACTACAAAAAAAAGTGATTTTTTTTATTAAACTTCTATGCATTGGATCCCATCATTCACAAAATTTGGAAACAAACAGAATAGTTTTAACCCATTAAATTAGTGATTAAAAAAATCAAAATTATATAGAAAAATAACCCCAAACCTGGAAGCAAGATTGTAGCTTTAGAACAGATCTATCTCAAATTTGAAGAAATTTTAAAGGAATAGCTAAAATTCAATATCTTAAATTAGAAGGAAAAAAAACAGCAATTGAAGTAGAGAGCATCCAGGTAAAAACCCAGAAGAATTTCAAGCAAGAAAAGGGAAAATATACCCAACAAATAAAAAAAGTTCAAAATTTTAGAACATAAAATAAGGAGCTACCTTTTGAAATGGGTATTTTTGTTTCGCACCATTAATCTTCTCCTCAAAGCTCCTCTGCCCACATAAATGATTGAGAGGAGAGAGAGAAAGTGGCCCTCTTCTATCTTCAACTTTTCTCAAAAGCTTTTCCTCTATTTGAGGAGAGAGAGGGGAGAGAGGGAGAGGATTGAGAGGGGAGAAGAGGCGTGAGGCTACTTAAAAAGAATTCAGGGACCAGCATGACTCACATTCTCATACAATAACAGACTTTATGTTCAGCAAAATGCAAATCATAAGAAAATTAAAACCATGCAATGGAAAACTAAAGATAGAAGGTTCATTATCTTAAATAGTCAATTAAATCTCCCAAACAATATGATGGCCAGGTATAATAAGCATCATGATCATGTCTGGTTTTTTTAAAGAAATCTCAGCATCTGATTATCATCTATTATTAATAAAAATTAATACATTTGATTAATTTGCAACCCAGCACTGAGAACTAACCTGTAGTAGTCAGAATCTTAGGCAAAAGTGACCTGAAACACACAAAATTACAGGTTGACTATTTAAAAAACAATGCATATACCATCACAGACAATACAAGAATTGGTTTTTAGTCCATCTGAGTAAAACGTATGATGGAAAGACATACGAGTTTGAGTACTTCCGTGGTTTGGGATTTGGCATTTTACCATCCTTGTGTGTATGAGAAAGATGCGCTGACTCATCAGGTTTTCGGCCATTCACTGTGTCGTAGCCCTCGCTGGAGCAACTACCATTAGATACATTTCCACTTGCTTCCTCTGAAGGATAGATCCATATAAGATACTCATCAAAAAGATATAAACATGTAGGAAGACACAATTCTGCAATACTCCTTCAACAATGTGTACTATTGAATGCTAATAAGAAACATTAACAATAAGCATTCATCTAATTTAGGATTAATGAGTTCAACATTTCAATTGCAGATTAATTACTGTATCCTATGCATGTCAGTCACACATCTGACAACAGCAGTATAACAAGAGTCACTAGTATTAATAGCAGGAAATAGGAAATACAACAACATGCTTTTACCCTAACATTTGGGAATGGCAAAGCCTTAAGCAGTGAAGGAAAAGGAATTAAAACAAAATCAAATCACGTTAATGCTGATGGATTGGGTGGATACATAATTTTATGCAGCTAAAATCAAATACTAAATTAACTAATATAAATATAGATAGTCTTTCTTCCCACATTCCACATCAACCTGAACAGTAAGTGGAAAATCGCTCCATCTTTTCCAACATTCATTCATACATGCCAGCAATGGCTCTGCAACATTGTATTCTTGTGTGTTTGTGGGTCTCTTTAAAATGATGTATTATTAAAATGCAAAATACTAGGAAAAAAAGTGCAAACTTTGGAATAGTGTTAAAATCAAAATTCTGCTTAACAAGTCCTGTCATAAATGTACATCAAAGTTTGAGATTTAAGATTGTTCCATGGTGCAGGGTTGACAGGGGTCTTACAATATATTATACGGTTGAAGGGCATGGCTTAGCTTGATGGCTAAAAAGATTGCTTATAATCAATTTAGTTAGAAATTAGAATGATGTAATTGCGAATTAAACCACAACATTTTGAATGTATCCATACCGTAATTTAAATACTACGATAACTGATATGAATATCTATTAAATCATGTTTTTTCCCCTTTATGGTTGGATGTTGAAACTGTAAAATTAGGTCATTTGGCAGAAATTACATTGTTATGTTTTTTGAGATTTTTAAGTATATTTCGTTTTAAGATTTTGTTATTTAGTTTTGATATTCAATGTTGTTGTCAATCTTCTAGGATTTGTTGTGTTGTAGTTTATTTTAGGCCTTGGATATATAAATTCAACATCCTTTATATGACTTAGTATATTCATTTTCTGATAAGCACAATACCCATATAAATTGCTGCATAACATTTTTTATCAAAGCATTTTTTTCTTGGATAGCCACCTCACGCATCTGTGTGGGGTCACTTGCTAGTTTTGTATTAAAGCTGGGCCAGGGAAAGCATTTAGGTAGCTAGCCTTGAGATTGTAAGGTTCTCTTGTTATTTAGAACTTTTCCTGTACTCTGTTGCAAACTGGAGATTACAGATTAGTGGTCCCTATACAACTTCAAAACCTGAGATCATTTAAGCGCATGCTGACTCAATGTTATTTGGCCCTGGTCCCTGGAGGATGTCCCGTCATTTACGGGTCCAAGCTAAAACATTACTTACAAAGAGGGACTACAAAATAACCGTAACACACTAGTTTGGATACAATAATTTTTAGATTTACCACAATATTATTTTTTTTCTTTCAATAATAAAACTATTCCTATAATTTTAGAATTTACTTTATAGTTGGTCGCTAATATTTTTATATTTAGCTTTTGATGTATACGATTTTGATATGAAAATCTTGAATTTTTAGGTAATATGTATTAATTCATTAATGACAACAAAACAATATTTTTCCAATCATTAACAATTATATCTCTTTAATATAATAAGGTCCTTAAACTAATCTATTATTTAATTTGCAAATATATATTTTATCTAATTTTATTTGCTGTTGGTATAAGAATATGCAAAATCCATATCAACTCTCTAAACAAACACACACACGTATAACAAATTACATATAATCTCTCTCTCTCCCCACATCTATATATATAAATATATTTTTCCTCTCTCCCTCTCTCATTTTACACGCATCTCTCACTCTCTTTTTCCTATCACCTCCCCCTGAGACCCCAACCGACGCCTCAAAACACCATCGCCTCCACCTACCTCTTTCATCCCGATCCTCTTTCTTCCTCTCACCCCCGACCATCACCGCAGCCCTCTTCTCCACTCTCGTAGCCACTGCGTCCTCCTCCACGACCCATAGCCTGCACTCATCTCCGTCACCAACCTTGTCCCACCATCTCCGTCGTCACCTCCTCCCATCACGGCAGCAACCCAACACCGTCGCCTTCATCCCCATCACCACAAGTCCCTCACCGCCGAACCCATCGCCTCCCTTCTCCAACCGCACCCGCCAAGACCTACCGTTGCCGCAGCAACCGAAACCCATCACCCCATCATCACTACCATGCTCGTCACGTCCATCGCCTCGTCTTCTTCAATCATCACCGACACTCTTCCAGACTTCACCACCACCGGGCATCGTCACCTTTTCCCCGATCAGCCAACCCCTTCTTCCACCGCAGCACCTCTCCATCGCCGAGTACCTAAACGCCAAGGTCATCGACCCTTCAAGCCGCGACCACCTCCTGTCGAACCCAAACCACCATCTCCTTCCTTTCCTCCCTCCTTCAGCCGAGACCTGCACCAACGCCAGCAAGCCTTGAACACCCAGCAACCAACGCCATCGCCTCCTCGTCACCGTCACAGCGAGCCAAACACTTTAGCCGAGCCTTCAAACTTGGGTTTTGCGTAGTAGCGTCGTGTTCTATCCATCACCCAAGGCAAGTATTCTTGCTTTATTTTTTGGTCGATGCAACATCGGCAATCCTTCGAATATATTTTTTTAACTTGCACCGTTCGTATAAAAAAATGTGTTAGTACTCAATTATTTTATATCGTTATAAAATTATTTTATATCGTTATAAAAATATAGACTCATATGCAGTGAAGTGATGAAAAATTAGTTTAAGTGTGGATCTGAAATGAATTTATTTTAAATACAAATAAAGTTCGAAATTTGTTAACCTATCTTATATATCTTACTAGACAGCCTGTAATTATTACATCCATACTAAGGTTAACAGTAAAAATAACATTTGTGACTTATACTAGCTTGTACATCGCTTTCATGCGGTTACTATTACCAGATAATAATTACATTTGACATGTATTGATTATTCATTACTCTAATCTTTTAAGAACGGGATCTCTAACTAGAATGCTGAATTACATGCCTTGACACAACCTACTGTTTATAAGTTCTTTTCTATACAATTAACATGATATTACAAGTCCCAGCCTATTCAGCATTCTTAATTAGTGATTTAGTTATTACCGTATTAGATTCATATCTAATACGCAGGGTGTTGGGGTAGTTTGAGTGTGCGATCGTACAACAGGATCTCAGGAGTCCCATGCTGGGAGCTCGTACCGGGCTATATCGGTCGCATGTTCATTCCACAATTGGGCCCGTGTTTCCTAGCCCCTGAGGCCCTACCCTTGGGCTAGGAATATTCCTGCAGAGGTTAACACACACTTGAACCCACGATAGGATAGATTACTTTTTTAGTGACCAGTTAGGTTATGACTTGACCTTTTCACACGTCTGTTTCATAGTATTAATGTATCTATTTATCTGTATCTACTTATGCACACGGGCTTCACTACACTCATATATTCACGTTATCACACCATACATATACACCTTATACGTTAAGTACTTGTTGGGATGTTCTGACATTCCTGAGATTTGTCATCACAGACTTAGAGATGAATTTTCAGGCTGAGCAAGATTGGAGCGGCTATCAGGACTTTGCCGAAAATCAGTAGCCCGTAGGTTTATCTCTTTTCAGTTAGTATTTAGCATGTGCACCCTTGCGGGACATTAAGACTTATGCATCTCTTTTCGGATCTTGTTCTATTTCTAACCTATTGTATTGGATTTTTTTATTTGCATCCATTAACTAATGGACCTATTTTTGTATTCCTTGTAGTTTCGTTGCAGCATGATTATCAGTGTTATTTCTTTTGTTATTGGATTTTATTTTTGACAGGTTTAATTAGACAGCCTTTATGTGACTATGGAAGGATACTTCCTTACCATAGGTAGCACGGCCGGCCTTCGTTGCTCTCCGTATTCCGTATTTTGGGAAACAGAGCGTAACAATAACAAACCTCAGCATAAGCATGTACTGTAGGCAATTAAAAAGAATATCTAACAATGAGAACATAAAGACCAGAGTAGGCAATATGAGGATCGGCTTGAAATGAAATAAAGAGTGGCAAATAAGTCCAATGATGTATGTGCTAACACTTTGACCAGTTGGTATACGTGTTGAACATAGAAGGACAAGAGATCAAAGAATAATATAAAAGTCACCTGAAAATAATTTCCGAACTACAGACTAACTAATAGCATTGTTCTGCAGATCCTTCAGTACTGTAGTCGCATCTCTTGTTGTAACTGGATCTTGAAGATGATTTTTCCAGTCATCACTCTGCAGAGTTATTATATACAAATTCATTAGGAGCTAAAAGAAAACTAAATGATAAAAGAAACAAATGTTAACCACCAAAATAGAAAAGCTGGCCAAATCTAATTTATCTATATTAAGTATGAACATGGAAGAAACCTATCATTATAAACTATATCTTGTGAAACGGGGAGATATCCAGATTATAACCCCCAACAACAGTTTAAATGATGATAAGAGACCTGAGCAGTCCACAGGACTTGTCACCAAGTTATATAAATGGCCAACAAAAAAAAGCAAGAAATATATTCAGGCTGCAGATGTCTATTATTGTATTGGCAAGTGAGTGAATGGTACTTTGCTACAGAGGAGGCACTCAGCAATCTAACGGTTGAAAACATTATAGCAAGCCGAAGGCATTCTTCTTCAGCGTGGTAAAACTTTCGAGCATTCTCACGAAACAATAGCAGAAGTCCTTATATCAATCAAACACCAATTCAACATTGTTGTCATGCCAAAACAAATGAAGGATGACATACAGGGTTATGCAGATCTTATGATACCTTGCTAATCATTCCTTGGTGGGATATGGTAAAAACCGCAGGATTCATTATGCATGACAAAACTCACATATCTTCAAAAGAATCGAGATGCCAAGTAGAAATAAAGAGTAAACACAAATATAAAGCTGCAACATATATATAGAAAGCAACTTCACGATATTTATTAATGAAAATCTCTGAAATGTATATTTTATTCGTTTGATCACAGAATCGTTTTTAGTTTCTGTGCTAAATCTGATGCAGGCAACCACGACGCCATGCTTCAACAAGCATCAAATTTTAGCCATCCCATTATACTTCAATCAACAGGAATTTTGAATAGACATGAAAGATGTTGAGAGTCAGACATTTCGATCTTTGACATCTCAAACTTTCAACCAACTAGGCCTGTACATGCTCAACCAAGCCCTGCCACCAAATCGAAACAATATGAGGTTGCAGGACTTCTTATGTAACTGTTGGTAGGATATAGCAAACCAACAGTACAATGCGCTACGGCAAGGATGTGACAATTAGGAGTCATGTTATTGTTTCAGAGACACCGTTCCTCTTAACATTAGCATCACTAAAGTGAAAGTCATCACTCTCTCACAATCTCATTTTATCATGGCAATGCATGCAGCCCGCATGGTTTAATAGTCTCACACCAGTAAGGAAACATGTCCATTGGATTACTCAAAGCTAAAGTAACAGACAACAGTGTTTCTTGCTAATGAGGGCACAAACGAGTTAACAACTTAGCGTATGGTTGAAAAAACAAATCCATGATTGACAAAACAATAGCACCTCTCATAGAGTAGGTAAAACTATATGTAAGACGGTTTAATGGTTACAAAGAATTAAAAGAAGAAATACATTAACTTTTTCAAAGTACTAAAAGAGAAATGGCGAACAATCAAATGCAGTATTACAGAAAGATTAATTACTTGCATGTTTAGCCCACCAAGTAGTCGTGATAATGGGTTTTAATTGCAACCCAAGACCCAGGGCTGCATCCAGTAGTCCACTGATGTCATTCTTAACCACAACCTTTATGATGTCATCATGGCACGCCTTCCACCACTCCGTACTCTCTGAGCATACCGCTTCAAGTGGAAGCCTCTCCTCTATCGATAAAGGATAAGTTAATGTATATTTTCTTGCGTGTTAAAAGAAACTCCTAAAAAATGGGATAAATAACTCATCGCAAATGAGGAAACAAAAAAAAGTAATGCTTTTAGCAACTAATTTAGAGCATTTAATATCTAATATAGTCATAATAGGACATAAATCTCAATGAAAAGTGGCAAGGAGTAAAATAATAGTTGCCGGTATGGATGCACGGGCACAACTTAAGAAAAAGATATTTCTTGATACACCCATTTGTATCTCTAAGTAATAGCATGCCAAAAACATGTACAATCTGACAACATCACTAGGCATATGTGAATTATTTATATAATGTCGTTTCATCAGTTCACGAATTCTTTTTAGTCTGCAATCTCCTTCAAACAAGAGAATCAAGTAGTAAAAAGCCATATGACCTGTAGAAATTGTAAATGAGGCAAGGGGCTCTATAGCCACTACGAAACGCCTTCATAGAATGGTGTTGATGAGGAAGCACCCCATTTGGCCTGTTGTTACACTTGATCGAGTTGTTTCTCTTATTAAATAATGGTCTAGTTTATGTCATATCAAATTTAATAACAGGAAAACACCCCCGCAACACCCAATGAGATATTTCAATATCAACTTCACTGAAGATAGCACCCTCCGGTTACACTATATGCCTGGTTACTTGTTGTAAATAGGAAGCATGCTCGACGTATCATTGTTGGACGCTAGATGTCAGTTCTCTTTTCTATTAGTTTCACTTTAAATGTTTTTCTCGGTCACGCCAGACAAAATTTCCTTGCAGGTCGTTCATTTGCTTGAAAACCGGTGATGTAAAAACAGTTCATGTCAAATACAGTGCATATTGAGTATTCACATTCTGTTGTTCCTCATTCCAAATAAAGATTAACCTTTTCATAGCATATTCAGCCCACCAAATTTCATACATAGATACTTCACTATTAACCAAACAACACGATTTTAACTTTCCAACATCAAACTTGTGTCTCGTTATTATGTCAAAAGCAAGTAACCCATGAAAGAAAAAACCCTACAAGAGGTAGCGAATTCAAGAAACACTTACCAATATCAAACAAAATATTCTTGATCTTCTCAATTCGACTGCTCTCCTCTTTTTCCTCGGAAGCGATCTTCGCCCTCTTGCTAGAACCATTCCTTCCCCTTCTCGCTATGAACTTGACCTTATCCAGCTGAACCCACTCTCGCTCGCCATCATTATAAAGAACCTCACACCCATGATGGCCTTAGGCCTCTGTGATCTCCCCTGGGTACCATTTTCGATCGCCAACCCAATAGACGAGAATATTGTCGCCGATCGAGAAGCGGTGTAGAGGGAGAGCGTACGACGACGAGCTACGATCGGCCATGGCCGGAAAAAGCTAAATGATCGGCATTGATCGAGCCTGAAAAATAAAAGAAGTTGGGATTTTTAGGGGTTTTGAGTATTTTGGGGGGGAGAAATGGGAATTTCAAGGATGTGAAGAGACGCGGAGAGAGGGAGAGGGAGAGAGAGGAAGGGATTTGATAGGTTGATGAAAATGTAAGCAGGCTGGGGTGTACTGTACGCAAAATAGCAATTATGGGGAAATAGATTTTGTTTGTTTGCTGCGAAAAAATTTACCAACTGGGTGGACCTCAGAGGACACCAATTTCCTTCCTACACGAGAGCTCTCGAGTTCGATCCCCTAATCGAGTTTGATTTCCAAAACAAAATAGAAACAAAAAAAAGTTGCGTTTGTTGCTAAGCTAGTAAATGCCCCAAGTCATGCACATGCACATGCACAGGAAGTTATCCAAAAAAAAGGTTTCCCTGACCAGTATCGCAGCTTAATTTTATTGCATCTTTTGTCAACCTTCTTCATCCTTCAGTGTATATTTAATTGCTTTATTGGTAATCGGTCTATAATATACGGATTCTCATTCCTAATAACTATCCATATTCATATTTGTATCCGCCAACAACCACATGATACGAATACTGTAATATCTACATCTGATCCGTATGAGATCGATAAGAACATATACAATGTTACAGTGAAAATTAATGTTGATTGCAATTTGTCAAAAGTCATCTATGCGTCGTCTAATTTTCCATGCATATACATATACAAAATGATAGTGGAGGGATTGATTGCAATTTTCAGAAGACATCAAAGCTTCTCGTCTAATTTCCATCAACACGTGTCTAAGAAGAAAATGTTTTTCATAAATGTTATGCAGCAATCTAGACTGAACAATAATAACTCATATCCAAATAAAGACAAATAATTCATCCGGAAATATATTGTGTGTATTTGAAGATAAACTTAGAATGGGTCCAGTACATATTAACTTAAAATATAGTGGGCAAAGAATTAATCACTCCTAAACTCTGCGTGGATAAACTTGGAGGCGCTAAATGCAAATTTTCTTAAATCAAAGGAGCGAACGCTGATTTTCCATGCAAGTCTGAAAAAAAGCTTCAATTTGGAATCTTTTATCTTTAGCAAAATGTTAACATGGTGTAATATTGCACATTAGTATTGCGTTTCTTAAGTTTAATATGTCAAAAAATAACAAATTAAAACGGTTGATTATGTAAGTACGCGGCGGCGTTCCGGCCGTCTAACAGACGCCGATATGCGGAACAAAACTTTTACGACTGGCGTTATCGCGTACTTTAACCCGGATCGTCCATTAAAGCTAAACTAACAAATTGTAAAGAGGGTAGAATTGTTATACAGAATGATCCGAGTCCTTCGGTCTTCAACCATCATCCCACGCTGTGTTGCAACTGATCCGAACTTGCTCGATCTCCGGTCTCGTCGTCCAGGTGGCACCACATCGACGGATCTTTAAACGGGCTCCCGCCTCTGAACCGAGGCAACTCGATCGTCAAGTTTGCTAAAAGAGACGACCAAGATGAAGTAGAGAATGAGTAGAATACTTTGTCTCGTTACGTCCAAGACTATGGACGAACGGTTAAAAAAAATTGCCATTTGGAATCGGGTGAATGGAAATTGAACTATATGAAATTTCCATACACTAAACTATCATAATCTTTTGCAAATGAAATCAAATGAACAACCCATGCCTCACAAAGAGGGGCCGGCCACTACAAATAGAAGAGGGAGGTGAGTGTAGGAGCTTCAAGTGGTGACCATAACAAATGATAGTTATCATAACAATAATGAAAGAATGAATCATCAACTATCATTAAATGGAACCAATCACATTAAACCTAGTCACCTTGCATCATTAATGAACCATTAATGACACAAGTGAGTCACAAGCCTAATCATCACTTCTAGAACCTTCTAGAAGCATGACTCACCCTGAAGACGAAAAGACAAATCCGTATTTAACCGAATGTCAAAATACGGCTGATAGAAAACTGGAAACTGGCAACTTTCAAAAGTGATCCTGAAACGAATTTCAGGATAACCCCGTATCAGTATAAACATACCCGCATTTATATTACGACCGAATATAAATGCAACTGAGACAAAAATATTATATTTACACAGTATAATACTGGGTTCCGGCTTAAACCAAAGCCTACCAGTATTATCTGCCCGAAAACTGACACGTGCGAAAATGCACGTGCATTTTCCGAACCTTGCCATAACCCATACGGCATCTACAACGTTTCGCCCGAACTTGGGAAAGTGTCGGTGGGGGACTCTAATGACTCATCAACACACTGGCACTGGATATAACCCTAGCACGTCAGAGATACAAGCTGTACGTAACGTTTTGCCTATATATTGATTGGAAGGGAAGCTGACGAGCGAACTCATCTATAAACCCTACTGAGCCTGACAGTGACAATATCCGTACAGTCCGGAACATTCGTCTATGAGTATCGTATATTAGGCCTAGGGGGCCGGTAAACGTCAGACCCCTAATAGCTGTATAAGTCGTGTCAGAGAGCAGCCCAGAACACCCTGAGATACTACTGGTATACCTACCAGTATATCTCGATTACCCTGGCCAGGGATTTCGTGTAATGGCTCTCCTAAACACAGCGCGATCTCACCCCCAATACCGGGAGAGACGAATCCCCGACGATCCGCTCACTTGCCTCCAATGTGGCTCGGGACTGTACCTAACTAAAACCTGTTTGCACAACTCCTTTGAGCGTGGTAGGGTAGTAATCTAAGCACAGTGGGAACTCACACGAGACAAATGACGACCTCAGGTCGATGAACTAACCTGTACACATGTCACCAGGGAACTGCTATCTGACGATATGTATAATACCAACTAGCATGTTCCCGGCGAGTCCTGTCCGGTGTACTCATAACCTAATGAGCACCTGTATACATCTTAGGTGATCCAACTGACACCAGTGGCTTGTGAGACCGGCCACCGCCCCTCGTCGGGGTCTCGACTGTATACACTAGTCTACTCTGGAGTATCGATGCCCTGTCTCGAAACTCCCACGACTAGGGACACTTTAAGGATGTGCTTATAGACCCCAGCTCCCACATATATGATCGCCATCATACTGCTGGTAGTCAAACAAGAATCCTATGGGCTCTATCATGATGATAAAGACAAACCAGATAGCATACTATCATCTCGAGTAAGACTGTTTTATCGGTATAGGTCCTCCCTCAATCATTGCAATCACGTACCTGCGATCCAATAATTGACTTAGAGGGCACTATATCCAACAATCTCCCACTTGCACTTAAGGCTAATTATTGCGATGTCGTGTACTCACAGCTCGTGTGATACCGAACATCCAACTCCTCTACTAATCAGTTTCACAAAGCTCGTTTGCAAAACTATTGTGTTCGAGAAATAGTCTCAGTGAGTGGATCCGCTTCGGTGTTTCTTTCTGTATCTCTCTATATCTCAACTTCGCGGAAAAAACCATCTCCCGAATTGAGTAATACGTGTCTTAGAATATGTCTGGATATCTGATGGGACCTAGTTCATAAATGAACTCCAAATCCAAACTTCTTAGACTGTATCGATCACTGAAACTAATCAGTGTCTAGCACTATGCCTCCCACAGTATCCTCTTGGACCACCTGTCCATAATACTGTCCCTCGTCAGAGGGAAAAACTATAATTCTGACAATCACTCTGTCATCCATGTCACCTGTGAAGCCTGGAATAATAACTGTCTCCCGAAGGAGGCTGCCGTCATCTAATCCGTAGAACATGTACTTATGTTCTATAACCGCTTCCTAATGTTTCTCGAGAATTGGATTAATATAAACTTATCGCATCTAGTGTAATAACAACATCTGGTGTGGTACTTGACATCTCACGATTGAATCAATTGCCTAAGCAAGTAATCTGCCAATCATGCACATCTCTCTCCCCTTTAGTCTGTAAGACACCTTTGGAGAGGGTGACTCCATTACCTGTAGGTACACCACCATGCCAGGAGTCATTTATTCTAAAATACTATTAGAATACTGTCAAAGTACCCACATTGGGAAACTACCCAAATCTAGATCTAAAACCATTAGATCTAGTAACCAGAATGTCAAATATTATACCCATATCCTTTGTGGAGAAACAACTGTGTGACGAGCAAAGTATAACCTGATCGTAGTATAGGAATTTTACTTCCCACTCTGTGTATGTCATCCAAATACCAGGACATTACACCCTACTTCCTTCTTAACAGATCCATCCCCTATTCTGATGAAGTCAAACCCATGACTGTCAAAAATCAGATGATCTATTTCCACTATTTCTGCTCAAGTCTATAAATAGACACTAGCTACTTGTCCACTATGCTTCCGCTGCTCCCACTGATCTCGACAACCCTCCGGCAGAATAATATATACATGTACTTCTAAAACTAGTTTAGAACGACGCTATACATATCCTCCTGCCCGGTCTCATAGTCTGGAACAATAGTAGTGTCAAGTCTGGGTAAGCAAGAACCTCCCTATCACCGTCCTTATGGCTACCGGAGTACCTCTCGGGTGTCTGAGGTTACCCATCATATCTGCGGAGTGGCTATTGGAATGTTAAACCTGATTGAATATATAGGTCCTATTAAAACTTTCCGTAATTGTTTGTGGTTCTGGAATCACTTCCAGTTCTACCATGCTCCCACTTGTTTTTCTGAAAAAATCCATTTTAATAAAACTGTGGCAAGTCAAGAACAATATCACTATTGATCTTCCAGATGGTAGAAAAACAACCCTCGTCGAAGCTAGGGTCAACCCACAAACTGCCATTACAGAAACGTGCCTTGAGTTATCCGGTGTCTGATTTTAAGCATAAGCTGGACAACTCCCCTTACCTTAACATCGTTAAGATATGAATCGTTCTATATCCAATATAGAAACATAGGCACTTATTTAATTGGAACCGGATTCAAATTATGCAGCTGTCTCCAGTGCATAATAACTTAATAGAGAGAGGCTGATCAGTATTACTCAACTTAGTAATCCATCCAATTACGAGTAACCTGAAAGAGAAACTAGTTTCTTAAAACCATTACTATCAACTGAATACTAATCACAAGAATCTACATCTTCGATTTCTTTGAAGAATTCCGATACTTGCGATACGTGGTTCTCTACTTTATTCCTATACCCACAACTTCTCAGAACTTAGACATTGTATTTCTATGAAACACTTGTCTAAAAACTAGAGAAGTTACAAATAATCAGAATATAGTACGAGGACCAACCCCTTTGTCCTGATGGACACTGGACAACATACAATACTCTGTATAAGTCCGCTGAGTTGAATAACTCATAACCTGTACGTTGTAGGTTGAAAACTGTTCCCAGGAGATTTCCTCAAATATCACCAATTACAACGAATTCCGATATAATGAGGATGATCACCTAATTCCCAATAACTCGCTCCTACTCAACATCTGTAAAACCATGCAGATATGAGAATCGTTCCTGGTAAATACATACCCTGGAGTAAGTATCCAATCGGGAAATCAGTTTTCTATGCACAGTGAATATGAAACATAAATATGTTTTGTAGGGGTTTCCTGGTATTCCTAGTAATGCCTCTTCCATAATCCAAATCATGACTTTAACCGTATATTTCCCTGCCATCTTTCCAATTCCCTTTATTTGTCTTTAGTCGTTACCTTCTGTACACCATTATTAGGCTAAGTTGTTTTCTTCCTTCCCTACCGTTCGGCACCAGCCTATGGTTTGGAAGAAGACTATCCAGTAAGCATAATAGGTGTACCCTCCTAATCCTAGGAGTACTCGTAACTTGAGAGAAAGTGATGATAAAAGACAACTGAATAATACCTTATTCTTATTTCTCCTGAACCAGAATCCATCCTCGAAAAAATGTCCTTCGAGTTCGTATATAACCATATGATGGATTTATCCAATGGAATTGGATGTTCGTAGTGATACGGGTTGTTCTGGAGAAATCAAACGTGAAGTAGGAGTGGCGATGAAATACGTGATTTGGTCATGAATGTAAATAGTCGTAATTTACTTTGCCCTCTTTCTAATTCCTTTATCTTGTCTTTACATATTACCTTTTGTACACCCTACTTAGGCTAATTGGTTTTCTTCATTCCCTACCGTTCGGCACCAGCCTATGGTTTGGAAGAAGACCATCCAATAAGCATAATAGGTGTACTCTCCTAAACCAAGGAGCCCTTGCAACCTGAGAGAAGGTGATAATAAAAGTCAACTAAATAAACCAGTTCTATTTCTCCTGAACCTGGATCCATCCTCAAAGATGTCCCTTTGAGTTCGTATATAACCATACGATGGATCTATCCAATGGAAGTGGATGTCCGTAGTAATACGGGGTGTTCTGAGAAATACAAAGGGTAAAAGAAAGAGCAGCAATGACTTATGCAACTATAGACAATCCAAAAGCCAGTATGTTTAAGAAGGTTCGGTCAACTTTGGTCACTGAGTTATAGTCTGGGGTCGGTCAAAAGTCGCTGCCA